>CAJPIZ010000432.1:0-25090 GCA_905368565.1 Medioppia subpectinata
TTCTACAAATATACATTTGCAGAAGGATCCTAAAAAGTAAAAACGAGAGTCGTAAAATAGACAATCATAGGGATTTATGAAGAAGGTAATTAGAGGAAGTAAGCCTAACAGACATAGACTAGGATAAGATGCAGTTGATGCTTTCGGTGAATCATTATCAGAGTTGAGAACACTGTTAAATACCACTCCATTGTCCTCAAAACTAATGCCATATAGCTGAATAGCTAAAAATATGAAATGAAATATGCCCAGGGTGCTCAGATATCTGGCATTATTTAAAGATGATGAATAGTTAAAGTTAAAAATAAATTTGTAATTTATACGGAAGTGTTTAAAGGCCTTTAGACAAAATCCAAACAATGCAGCTCCCAAAGCCAGCAAAGAGACTGCTACAATATTATCAACTAACGTGAAGGTAATGTTGTTAAATAAGATATTTGATCTGCTGGCTTCATCCAAAACAACAATACTGTCATGATTATAGCATATCCACAATAGTACCACTATTGTAGAAAAGTTCACCCCACCCAAAGATCCAAACAAAATATACAGGAAATCAGTGGATTTGACTCCTCTTTTGATTCTACTAAAAACTGTTTCTGCCTGTTTTTTAGTAAAAATCTTTTTGTAAATCTTTTGAATGTCTGATTTTATGTCATCAATCTTTGTAGATGAGTTGAAATTGGTCGAAATAAAAGAGTTAAACAAAAAAGAATGTAGAGTCTGGTTGATTGGCATAGTTGTTGGGTTGTTTTGTTTGAGAACTTTGCCTTTAGAAAGTGAATTTGTGTCTGGTGCGTTGCAGGAAACAAAAACCGTTTCCGGCATGCTGTTGGATATGATGCCATAATCGACAACACTTTTACTATCCATCTTATTTGTTTCGGTCTCCTTTTTAATTCTCCTAAGAATCCTTTTAAACGCTGTTTTATTCAACTCTTTGTATGCTCGCACTTTAACCAAGGAGTGCAGAAATTCAATAATTCGTTTTTCGATTCTACGACGGGAAAAAAGACTGGGCAAAAAATTGAAGTATGTCATACTTGACGAATTACTGAGGACTATGCCACCAGAAGTATCCTTAACATTACCATTGGGCACGTTAACTGTGCCATTATTAGGAGTTATATCTCTAGAAAGACTACTAGTTCTTTCCTTGGCCTTTTTCTCCTCAGCTTTTGCAATTTTATTCACTACTTTTTGTACTCTTTTCCCCCACTGACCATTCTTCACCTCTTCAATAATTCCATGTCTTTCCTCCTCTGTCTTTTCTTCTAACAACCTATAGAAATGTTCTACCTTTTGTAATTCGTACTTGAAAGTATCAAAAAGAGGGTCTGTCAGACTAGAACTAGTAGACATAGATTTATTACTACCCATGGAATCAATGCTGACGTGGTTATTTACGGAAGACTTTCCCTCATTATAAGTGGAATTATTCCTATTGCCATCATTATTATTTTTTGTATTGGACTTTTCACCGACAACATTGCTTTTTTCATAAATCAGATTTTCATAGCTATTCATACCTCCTTCCTTTTTCATTCTTCGTCTCTCCAGCCTCTTTCTTCTTTGCTTCCTCTTTCTATGAGATATTGCTAATTTCAATCTTTCATAGTCTATGTAGAAATCCTTCCACTCATGCACAATAGCATTTTTTAAATATTTTGAAAACCCCATAGAATGGGTGCAAAAAAAGAGGAAATTAAGAGGAAAAAAACATCGGATCATAAAGGAGAACATTCAAAAAAGAATGGAGTAATAAAGGACATTCAAACACTGACAGGAAAGTTTCAAAGCCAGGATATAAATGTAGATAGTGCACTTGAAGGATCAGAGATATGCAACCCAATAGCTAATAACACATTGTCTAGTAATATAATGGACAACAACTCTTTGATAGTTGAGAGTATAGATCTTATCAGTATCAACTACAATCACTTGGCAAGGTTTGAAAAAAATATCGAAAAGTTAAAATATCAATTTGAAACCATTGAAAAGTTTATTAGACAACAAGAATCTGTATTCATGAAAAAATAAAGAATGTTGTTCTGTACTATTATATGGTTTGATCTAGATACATTATTAGTTTTTACCAATGGAAGCATATGGTTGATATTTGAAATATTGCAATACCATTCAAAAATAATTTATTAACTCGTTTATGAATAAAAGATAAGTAAATTATTTTTGAATTTAACATACAGATTACCATTCCAAGGGGATTATATTACACTCGTGTTTATAAAATTTCCTAATATGCTTACTGAATTCTTTTAATTTGAAGATTATAGAAATAAATGATCAAATCAGTGGGGTGACAGAATATGTGAACCTAAAAATATCAGCTATCTTAAAATTGATTTATTCAGATTTACTGGGTAATAATAATCCACGTAGGAGTTTGGTATACCTTACTATCGTAGGGAAGGGTAATATCACAATTGCAAGTATATTTGCTATCACTATTACAGTTAGCGCATAAAAAATTGGATCTGAATAAAGCTGGGGATCTGACAAGTCAGACATTATTGGTAGTACATATGCAACCAAAAGTCCAAGGATCAAAAACACTTTAACCAGCCATACTTTTTTTTTCACCATGCGTGATGATATTATGTACCATGTAATATTAAATCCAAGTGTTAAGAAAGTCCAAATTGAAACTTCAGCCATGGATATATTAAGTGTATGGTTAACTACAGGGTCTATAGTTGTTGTAATGTTCGTATTTGTGGGGAATTCACTACTGATGGTTGGGCTCAGTGTAGAAGAACCATTAAATAAGGTTGATATCGATACCATTAGGGCATCAGAATTTTTTTGAATAAAAATCCTTTTTATCAATTTTTCAAGGTAAAGTAATTTTTTCATTAAAATCATCAATGCAATTCCAACTATCTTATCGATATCTAGTCATGAAACCAAGTGTTTATAAAGCAGAAGATATATTTTTAAGATAGTTTAATTATTGTTCCATTTTAATTTAAAGAAGTTCTTTTGTAGGTTTCTAGAATTTTCATATCTTCAAGTTACCCATTTATCTAATTATCTCTCTTCTTTGAGTTAAAAGAGATTTATAACTGTCATCAAAGTTCTTTAAGGTAAATATGATTATTTAATTACTTGTTAAGGGAAAAAAAAATTGGAGTGATTTAAACCAGGTTATACAAATCAAACGAAAAATAGTATTTTGGAAAGAATATGTATAAAGCTTCTAATACGACTATCTAATCTGATTAGGATACCATGAATACTTCAATCAAACCAAGTGGCAGGGTTTAATCTCGATTTGCTTGAAGTAAAATATCCCTCAATGCCCTCTTTTTCCAAACTCCATCATGCAATCAGAAACTTCTCAAAGAACAGAGACAAAAATAGTTCAAAACATACAATTCTTGGAACACTATAATCAGATCCTCACAATGACACTAAATGTGTTGGTATATATTATGATACACTTGTCCCAAATAAAAAAATTCCAGTCATTAAACTAACTTTATTGATACAATAAATCATTATAACATATTATGCCGACATTACCCATTTACATACCATACATCCCGCTATACACAATACCAATCCACAAGCTATCACACCTACATAGTATAAACCACCTGTTTTTTGATTGGGAGACTGACTGGGCTTGTCTTTTTTGAATAGTTTGACTTGTTCAATCTTTTCAGGTTACCACTTTGGATGATGACACATCTGATGAAGTAGGAATGGTATCGAAACACTCCAGAGATTTTTGAAAATCATCTACATCCCCATACTTACTTTTCAAATACTTGCTCACTATTGATATCTCTGTCTCTTTGATATTAAAAACGGCTAAGGTAAATGGTTTTCGTAAAACAACCATTGGATTTAGTGTTGAGCTTTTTACCTTTTCAACAGTCAAAAAAGCATCTCTTTTTATATTGGTTTTTTGTGGGGATGAATCTATTATTGCTGCCATGCTTTTAATCCTTACCTGCCATTGTTCATTACAAACTTCTTTTATAGGTCGGATTGCCTTTAAATCCTCCGAAACCAAATCTAAAACTCTTTCTCTAAAAGCAACAAGATTGCCTGGCAATAGAGAATATGAGTCAACAAGTACAGGCTTGGGTGCATCCCCTACATCCTCTGCTGATTTTCGAGTAGGTTCTACAAATATCCCCTCTTTCTTATCATTCATAAATATGAGCATATTTTTAGAAGAAACACTGTGCATAGATGCATTGATGATAGTGGCTGGCTGTATAGTGTGTAAAGTGTCCATGTTGTTCTGAAATGCCATATCAAATATGTTTTTGTAAAACGGCAGCAATGAATAGCATTTCTTACAAATCGTAATTTTGTCTGAATAGGTCCCATGGAAATCTGCCTTTAGATCCTCAATTTTATCACTCATAATACAGAATATATAGTCTTTTGAAGCTGAGTTTTCCAAATCTTTATCACTAGGATCTCTCAATGATATAAATACGGTGTCTTGCATCACAAATTGAAAACCACAATCATACAAATATTCATCACCTTCCCCGTGATCAACTATCTCAAGCTCAAAGCGCCTATAAAAATGGGTTTTGCCCAAGTCAATCTGTGGTCTATCATCCATATTGGTGGTATTGGAATGTGAACTGTCTGTTTCATCTTGGACAGCACACTCTGCATTACTCAAAAATACAAATTCTAAGATTAATGGTAAGAATAATCTCATACAGCGGTAAAAAAAATGGGTTAAAAGTATTTTTCCAAAAATGGGAAATTGATTATAAAAATAATTTCAGATTGAGTTTTTGGGTACATTCCATATGGCGATCTTTGTAGCCAATACCATAGAGGCTTATAGAATTGGCTAATTTATCACCTGGTAGACATCCATAAGTTATAATTTTGTAGAAAATGGAAATATCACAATATCAACCATTATGAAAATTTCCATATTGGGAAATTAATATATTTGAATCAAATACTGAGAATATGTAAATGTCTATTAAATCCAGTTAAATACTTGTAGAGTAATACCTAGTTGTTTATTAGACTGATTTAAATAACTTTACCAACTGATATTTGTATGATATTCAATCCAGCACTTCTTCTCTAATGATTAAGACATACCATAATATGTATCTTATACACCCTGATAGATTGTATCTAATTCTTAATGATTAAGACAACCGTAGTATGGATCTAACTTATAATGAAAATTTATTTATTGATACAATTAGTAATTTGTACAAAAAGTAACAGCCATTTTTCCAAATTTTCCTTTCTGAAGATACTTGGAAATATTCTTTCCCTCTCAAAATTCACTTGCTCCGATGAATCAACTTCTATTTTCCCATGTATGTCATCCACTCGATTGTTATAGTCATTAAATAGTATGTTTGATAGAAATAAATATTCTGGTGGTGATTTGGGTATTAAAAAATTCTTATTCTCAGAAAATGGTGACTCCAGTCCAATATCCTTCAAAGAAGTAGACTCTATATTATGAGTATTTTGACATATATTACCAACAGTATTTGAGCCAAGTGTATTAACTATAATGGCATATGCAATCATTTTCCTTATTTGGTGGAGTAAAAAGCTTGCACCATGAATTTGCACCTCCACATATTCAACTCCACAAACTATGATGGTATCGTTCAGATTAATTTTGTAGATTGTACGATGTGGTGATCCATTAATTTTTGAAGATGTAAAGTTATGAAAGTTCTTACATCCCAGAAAAATAGATAGGATTTTTTGGAAGTTTTCAAGAGCTCCTTTAGATGCTCGATAAGTATTTACTTCATCTATAATATTGTTTGTGAATTTCAATCTATCAACTTCGTAATTTTTTAGATTTTCCTCACTGATATATTCATTTCTGCCGACATTATTGTCCAATTCCTTGCATTCTTCCAAATTCAAGAACTCATCCGCCATATTAGACAAATCCAAGAGATTTGCTGCTAGATTGTTCGACTTCGGAAACACTGGTAGACTTTTCTTCATTTTCTCCAAGATAGCTTGTCCATTTTCTATGAAATATGTCGGTACAAAATATTTGTAGATTCTGCTGCGAGCAGCTTTGTATCCAATAAACTTCTTCGGAAGTTTTACAATTTTGTATACAAATATATTAAAGTTGATCAGTTTAGATTGCAGAAGCTGGACTAGTGCTGGAGTAAGTTCTTGTTGAATCTTGCAGGATACAAGGTTGAATGATGCATGTACTCCTTTGTCAGTTCTAGAAGCAGATTTTAAGTCAATTTTCGAAGCATCAGTTGCATTTAATTCTGTGATACAATTGCACTCAAAAAGAACCTTTAGAACTGTAGCTTCGATTGTATGAAGAGACTTATTGAACTGGATACCAGAGAATCCTTCCCCATTATATCCAACAAGCAAGCCAATTTTGATTTTCATAAAGAGGGCTGAAAAATAAGTTTCTTTCACTAAACCATTTTAAGATAGAATCAGTGCCTCAAAGTGAGATTTAAACAATATCCTGTGTACTTATTTAAGATATGAAAATTATTATCAAAACAAAACTTAATACATCATATTACTTTTTCTTCAATTACAAAAGGAAAGGTATTAAATAATATTTAATTATTTTCAGGCTTCATTGTGGGAAATAGAATTACATCTCTTATGTTGGCTGCATTGGTCAAATACATCACCAGCCTATCGATTCCAATTCCACATCCTCCAGTAGGTGGAAGTGCAAACTCTAATGCCTGACAGAAATCTTCATCGGCTGGCATAGCCTCATCATCCCCAGCATTGGCATCGGCTGCTTGCATTAAAAATCGCTCTCTCTGAACGTCTGGAATATTCAGCTCAGTGTAGGCATTGCAGATTTCTTTTCCATTCAAGAACATTTCAAATCTCTCGGTAATACCCTTTCTGTTTCTATCATCCTTTGCTAGTGGTGACATTGCAACTGGAAATCCAGTTACAAATGTGGGATTAATGCATCTAGGCTCAATATATTCCCCAATGAATGCATCCAGAACTCTATTCAAGGTTTTCGGTTCTGAGATTTCCAAATTATTCTTTTCTGCAGCTTCTATCAAAAGTTCCAAATTTTCTGGTTTTGAAATATTCTCTCCCGTCAATTGCAACCTCAGAATAGAATTAATCTCCTCCAAAATATCAAGTCTCTGGAAAGGGGTTGAGAAATCCAAATCCACCTTGACTTCTTCTCCACCTCTCTTCAATGGCTCGTAGGTAAACTTCTTCGATCCCTTTGCTTTAACTACCAATTTGCTTAGGAGATCCTCAACAATATCCATCATATCCCTGTAATCCACATAAGCCATGTAGAATTCAATTGATGTAAATTCTGGGTTGTGGGTCAAGTCTATTCCTTCGTTTCGGAAGTTTCTACCTATTTCGAACACTCTATTCATGCCCCCTATAACCAACTTTTTCAAAAATAGTTCTGGAGCAACCCTCATGAACAGATCCAGCTTCAATTCGTTGTGATGGGTAACAAATGGTCTAGCTGCTGCACCACCTGCACTGACACTCATCATTGGGGTCTCCACCTCAATAAAGTCCATTTCATTAAAGTAATTTCTAATGTGACTGATAATCACAGAACGATCGAGGAATCGCTTCATACTATCTTTGTTTACAATAAGATCTATATGCCTCTTCCTATAAATAGTCTCAGGATCAGTTAGTGAGTTTCTATTCGAGGGAATTACTCTCAAACATGGAGAGAGAATGGTCATGGCTTCCACAAACACTGACGGCTCGCCAGTCTTTGATTTGCCATAGTGTCCTTCAAAGCCTACAATATCCCCACGTTTTACGAAATCTGCAATCTTTTTCTGCTCATCAGTCTCCTTGTACAAAATGATTTGTAAATCAACAAAATCAGAAGTCAAAGTCAAAAAGCTAAACTTGGCATGGTGTCTGATAGTGGAGATCCTCCCTGCTGATTTAACAACTAAGTTGGATTTCTCAGCAACTTCACATTTATTAGCCAACTCCTTAATATTTCTAAATGAATCTTTTGCATCAAACTTATGTGGATAAATCTCCATACCCTCTTCCTTTGCTTCTCTAATTTGCAGGGTTCTCTGTCTGAAAAACTCTTCTTCAGAAACCTCTACTTCTATATGCTTTGCCATTACGGTAAATTTTTTGAAAAAATAATAACATTTGTGCCAAGTTTAGAAAAATTACAAGGAATCACCATGGTTAGAAGAAGTTATAGAATATCTGATTGTTCCTCATATAAATAAGGGGTTTCTACCTGTTTGTTGTTTTAATAAGTTTATTAAGAAGTTCGAGTTATTCAATATTTTAGCCCAGAAAATGCCGAAAGCTTATGGTTTTGGAAGAGTTGAAAAGGTTTTGGAAGGTCACAGATACCTCCTTGGGAGTATATTGAGTTTCTCAGAAGAAATCAACGACCACAGGATAGAGATATTCTCTCGTTTTAAGTCTATTATTCAAAATGACTGGATTCGGTTTTATGGAAGAATTCAAAATGGTTTGATAGATTGTGAATATTGTGAGGCCATGAAGTTTGTGGACTTTGAATTGGTCAGAGGTGTAATGAAGAAGTTAAAGGAAGAGAATATCGATAATTACTTCGAATGAACATTTAAACATATATTTGGTGTATATATTAGATATAATTGTTATTCTTTCCATTGTTATAAAATTCTTTAACACAAGGAACATTACTTTTGAAATTGATTTTAAAGCCTGAAGCTGTAATTTAAATATAAAAACGAAACATAATTTGTCCTTAAACCCTGCACTTTCTTGTTACTTGAAGAAGATAGATTCATCGTACAAATAATATTAGAATATAATAAAACATCAGTGAAGATACTTGCAGAATATTTATTAATACTTTCGAAAATAAATACATACATTTCAAGAAAACTAATCTTCTTTCTTACCCATAGTAAGTTTATAGACCTTTAGAGCCATTATTCCCACGCTTATACTTATTGATAGGAAAGAAAAGATCCTGTAAGCACTGTTTTTAGAAGCCAGAATCATAAACAAAGCGGGGAAGAAGAAACTAAGAGGATTGGTACAGAAAGTACTAACTAAATCTAGGATAGAATCAGGATTTATATCCTTATCTCCATATAAATTGGGCAAGAACAAACCAACTATCAGAGCTAAAACGATATAGGTTCTTTTAGGTCTAAACTGCTCGAAAGACAACAGATTCTCAAACACTGGAATTGTTGGAAATGCACAGCACGTTACACCTACAGTAAAAATAACACAAAACGCAACCAGAAGTAATTTAAATGCGTACAGTATAACCGTTTCTGATTCTTTGTTTTGAGAGAAGTGTAAAAATGGATTTTCAGAGGGAGACTCGATAATCAAATCTAGAATCATTTTGTCGTAGAGCTCCTTACCAGCAGCTTTATAACCAAAGAATCCTGCAGATCCATAGAGACATACAACAATTGCAATTGCAAAGGTTGCAACTTTCGAGACAGACCTCATAGATCTATCAGACATAATGTGTCTAATTTCTAGGAAGGAAAACTGGCAGTGCATGGCAAATAGCATTAAGCTGACTGCAAAGTCATATCTCCCCTCCAAATTGACAGCCTTGATTTCCTCAAAGGGCTTTCCTTTGAAAATACCAAGAGAAATCATTAGACCAAGATAATATAGAGCCGAAAACATTGACAAGTATGAAAGTGGGGAGAGTGAGCTCAAAGATTCCAATAGAAGCATTCTAAAGGAGAATATGGATAGAAGTGCTAGAACAACCTTTCGGCAGATTTCACTGTCCACACTTTTCGGGAGAATCTGGCAAATGAGAATAGAGGAGTACTTAGCAGCTCGACGTAGAAAAATAAAGCAGGTTCCTAAGTTAGATATCGAAAATGTTAGGTCCACCACCAGTTTAAGTTTCTTCGAAAACATTTCTGCAACAGAGGAGTAAGTCTGTTCCTTGTCTCCTTTCGCTGATTCGGCTGCATAGCTGAGAGAGTATATGGAATACCAGTTCAGGAGTCCGATCATAGCGACAACAATCCATGCAGTAAGATATCCCAATTGATTGAATGAGGCAGGCATAAATAATATTCCAGATCCCAACGTTGATGACACTATCATGATTGTTGCAGATTTCTTTGAAATTGTCGTCATAATAGGGGTGATTTTGAAAATTAATAAATTATCCCAAAGGAGAAATCCAATCTCAGTTTATTCCCAACTTTGAAAACAGTGGTCAGACATTACAATTTTGGCACCGTATATGTCTAAGCATATATTCAGTAAAATCAAATTTATATTAATTTGCCAGTTGAAGTAGATTAAAAGATAAATTAATAACGATCAAACAACAGAAATAATTAATAAAGTGAATTTCAGAAATTTATTGCATGTAGTTTATGAAGTGTTTTAGCAGAATGGCGCCAGAATATTAATCCTTTGTAAATTATGATATTGTGACGTGTATCAAATATTTCTAATAGGGATGCATGTAGTAGTTAAGTAAAGGGCTTAGCTGTCTAAAAGAAATGGGCAATACCAATATTGGAGTTGAAATGGTTAGGGTAGTTGATGACTTTTGACATTAATAAATATGAGCAGATAAGCTATGGCCTTTTATTTTGTCGACTTGTTTCGAACCTATTAACAAAAGTAGTGTGTTATTTATTTTGATGAGCCACAACAATTTTATAATTTCGGATATTAATGGCCGTTTCAATTCGTTACTTCGTGAACACGACTATAACACCCTAAGGCAGTGTAAGACCCTAGAAGATCTTACAATAAAGCTGAATCAGCACTTCCCCTTTATAAATGAAGATGTCGGGCTAAAAGAGTTTAGACAGAGATTTGTTGAAAATATCAAATATGAATTGAAGGAATTCGATATCGATTTAAAGAGTGATCATGCAAAGGGAAAAGAAACCATGGATTCTAAGAGTATGTTAATATACTTTATAGAGTACTACAGAATCATTAGTTTCTTCAACCAACTACAGAATGTACCTCCCAATAGCCTGGGACTATTTCCAGAACTGAAGTCAATCGGTTTGTGTAAAACTTTTAAGGATGTTGAGAAGCTGTGTATAAACAACTGCTTTCTAAAGGAGTATTTTGCAGAGATTCTAACACCTGGGTCCATTCCTATAGATATCCCTCTGGCTGAGGGGAACTACCAGACAACTTTAATAAAAATCATAAAAATTCATATGGATGGGTTTTACAGAAAGGCAGTGGGATTTTTCAGAGAAATCCTAGAGATTGAGGGGGATAGGCAGATACTGGAGATCTGCTTAAATGGAAGAAGCTTAGAGAATAAGGCCCAATACTTTCCTGAAGCATCCACTCTAAGTCGGAGTGATTTGGACAAGTTAGGGAAGACTAATGAGGTTGACGAAATCAAGAAGGCCTTCCAGGCAGGAGATGTCGAGCCCAGAAAGTATATTGGGGATAAAATTAGTAAGACATATGTCGAGTCATTTAAACAGTTGAATGATATATCGTGTCTATATGCCTACTTCAAACTGAGAGAACAAGAAGCAGAGAATGTTCTGTGGATTGTAGAATGCATTCTTCAAGGCTATGAAGAGCATATTAATGAAATATCAACATTTGAAGATTAGAGTTAATAAATTAGCACTCAACAGTCATGTACATTCACATACCACCGTTTATGGAAGGCAGTATATCAAAAATATTTATTCCTTATCAAATCCTATCAAGACTATTGCATTCCACGAATCTGTCTTTATTTCTTTTACCCCTTAAAATGTCTTTTACTTTTCATCAACATATTTTGACAGCCATTTGCGAAAATATTGAGGAGGACAGCCATACTTGTTTCAAGACAGCAATGAAGGCACTTAAGTCACAGATCAAACAGAACCCATCCTCTCGTGTCGATGGAGATGTTATCTATGATACGGTAGAAAATCCATACAACTTGCCGAAAGTCAAGGACGTAGAAAAGAACAAAACACGATGGGAGAAATTTGCAGAAGAGAAGGGGATCAAGAACAGAAATCGAAGCCGTAGGGAATTCAGTGAAGAGACACAGAGATGGGAGTTCAAATTTGGGAGTAAGAGCGTTCAGAATCAGAAGTTACAAAGTGGACTGGTGGAATTAGAAAGCGGAAGTATAAGCCAGGTGAAACGAGATAAACAGAAGAGAATAAGCAAAAACATTAAGAACAGAGAGGCCAATAAAAAGAGACGGCTGGGAGTGAAATAAATTATATTAAAGCGAAGTATTGTATTTATTGTTTTCGACATAATAAGTTCAGTGTTCATAACTGTAGATATGCAGAGGCTTCCTATAGAAATGAACAAATTGAATAGTATCATTTTATGAGATATTTTAACCTTTTAGTAACAGCTAAATCCAAAGATCACCATCTTAGTATATATAATTTAATAATTCATGTGGTATAATAGTTTATCCTGTTATTTCGACACTTGCATATGATTGATAAAATAGAGGAAATAATATTTCCAAAAAATTGCCACTGATAAACCGTAATAATCTCTCCAAGTGTATCCTATGTATCTGTATCGTCTTCAAATTCATTAACTCTTCGGTAGTTATGTCAAATCCAATGCATAGACTCACCCAGCTGAGTAATACCAAATTGGCGCCTCCAAAGATAAAACAAATGAATTTGATGTCAGTTTTAAGAAAGATATTTATGAGATAGAGTAGTGTGAATAGGAGTAGAAAGTAGAAATCCTTTAGGTTATTCTGTGCTATGCATTTTCCTAATAACAAACAGTGGTGATCTCTTCTGTTATAGCACTTATTGCAGATGTTACAATGTTTGGTCTTATAGCCACGAACCCGATTGCACTTATTACAGATACCCTTGACAGCAGCATTGCTTATATCAAACAATGATCCCGGACTCTTGGTGATCACTATGAGATAGTATGAAAAAGAAGTAAGAATAAGGTAGAAGGCAAGAAGACTTTGAATATGAAACAATGAGTGCCATATTCCAAAGCAATATAGGGATATCGATGTTATAACTGCGAAATGCTGAAGCTTTTGAATAAGTTTATTGATAATTATATGCATGCTGGTTTTAAGGAGATATGTGAATAATGAAATCTATAAAAGGGGAATCCCAAAAGAGCTGATTTGTTGAGATGTGTGATGAAGGAATGAGTATGCCAATTATGGGCGTGAATGAAATATAATTCACCAATTCTTAATAATGTTCTCATGGTTTGAGTGAGTACTTTATGGTAGAGATATTTTCTTGTTAACAGGTTTTTAATTTTCTCAAAGTTGAAAATTTTTTCTCCACAGCCCTCATAATGGCCAAAAATAACTTGATTATTCAGAAAGCCAACAGTTCCTCCAACTCTATCAACACCTCAGCCTTGGGAATTGCCATAGATACCAACAACATCGATTTTCTGAAGGAATCTCTGTACGACTTGAAGACTTCCGAGCTAAAGGCACTGACAAGAAAGCAGAAGAGGAGTTTTTGCAATATATTGGTTGATTTTCTGAATGGGCCACTGAGATTAGAGGCAATGGACTGTATATATACAATAATCAATGAGGTTGGAGAAGTCGAGGGACTATGCGAGAAGCTCATTGATCGGAGTAGCGATTTCAGTAAATTAATTTATTTGAAGGGAAAGATAGACTATTTGAAATATAGGAAGAATCTTGTGGCCAAGAAGGTGGAAGCAGAGCATGAAGCTAGTGAGTAACAACGAGGATGGAGGAATAAAATGAATTATTTAATCTAAAAAGTACTGAAGTCATTACAACCAACTATTTATTATACATTAACAGTTCAATAATCAAATATATGTTTTTGGTGAGTAATTTCCTTATTAACAATACTACAGGATTTGTCACAGCGGTTTTGATTTATTTGAAACTGGTGTTTTAATGCATATGGACCAATAATATGTCCAGTATCTTATTAAAAACATAAAACCAATTTAGAATTATAGTGTCACACAATAAATTAATAGAATAGAAATAAATAATACGTCACTGCTTCTAATACACCTTGTTTCACTGTATTTGTCTCATCGATAATTGGTTCCTTCTGTTTTAGATTTGTTATAAATAAATTTTCAGAAGGACAGTTCAATGTCTGATAGTGGTAACCAAAGTACAGAGACTCCAGCTGTCGGTGGAAACAAGAAGAAGATGATGATGATTGCGGGTATCGTGATTGCATTGATTTTGATTGTAGTAATTGCCATAGCTATGTCAAGAAAATCAGAAGGTTCTGAAGCAGGATTGGCTGAATCAAAGAATGAAGGCAGCAGCAGCCTGGATGAAAAGGAAAAGAAAAAAGATGAAAATAAAGAGAATAAAAAACAGTCGTCAAAGCCATCGAAGGATGACTCCAATAATGGGTCTCAATAAATAATATTTCATAATTTTTTAATGGGGATATTCTAGAAAATACTTTAAAATCACTATATAAATATTTCACAATTCTTTAAAATCATTATATAAATGTTTTATTTCATAAAAACCCCCTAAACCTACTCCGAAACCAGCTTATAAACAAGATCGTCTATCGTAAATGATCCAACGTCAACATCGTTATCGTCTTGTAATGCATTCTGCATGTCCTTAAAAAGTGCCTTCAATTCATTATTATTCACCTTTGTAGAATCGACCCGTTTCAATCTGCGTAGTACCGCCTTCTTATCTGCCTGGATTATGCACTTTCCCTGGAGAATCGTCAATCCAGGCTGTGATTCAATATTCGAGACCAGCTTTGGAATTGCCATGGCTGAAATTACTATTTCCACCACATTATCATCTATATAGCCAATATTGGCCACACTGTCACGGTCTATTCCACATATATTTGCAATATAAGACTTAAGACAGGTAATTCTCATGTGGGGCAGCCCATCCACATATGCCAATCTATATTTGTTCTGAGTAATTACGGGAATGGTTTGTTTCCTAGTGATCTTGTTGGTACTGTCGGAAACCTTAGTAGACTCACTGTCACTAGCATAATCATAGCCATTGATCCCATCTGTCTTATTAGAATGTCCCCTTTCTGCCTCTTCACTTATTTTCATGGTCGAAAAACGATCCGAAAATAATGCTGAATTCAAATTGGAGCTGCCAATCAGCCCATTCTTAAAGGAAATATTTCTGTCATCATTCAGAAACAATCCATTTCTTTCAAAACCGATAATGTCATCATTATTTCCAACTGCAATCCGTTGCCTGTCTCCTATTTCTGATGTCCTCAAAATATCAAAATTATTTAGTCGTTTTGATAGGATATCAATTTTGTTTGAAATATTCACTACCATTTTGGTGAGAATATTGATGGTTTCAAGGATTTCTGAAATTGTATTTGTATCTGAATTGCCATTTGTCTCATTGATGGTGCTGCCCTCAAAATAGCCCTCAGATTCATTCAAGTATTTGTGATTTGTAGTGTTATTACTGGATTTTCTTGCATAACTCGTCTCATTAGTCACCTCTGCCCCCTTGCTCCCAGATTCTGTAGAGGTCATATCAATGGAATTCATTAGCATGAGTATGGGTGTGGAAAAAATGAAAAAATATAATGAGAAAAATTGTTTGCACCAAGCAACTATTCATTGCCAATTCATAAGTAAGACCCAGTTGTAAACCGTTAAATCACAAGCTTTATAAAGCAAAAAAAGTTGACCTCGTTCCTCTATTAATACGGTCTGATATTGTCTATCACATTTCCATAAAGGCTCGGCTCTGCAACTCAGAATGGCATTAAATAAGTCATCATCACTCTACAGTGCTATAGTCGATCGTATATATCACTCTGGTAGATTGTGTACTAGGCTGATATTGCATCCTTCACAACCATTCATGTGTCTTCAGTTTGATGATAATTTATCCAATGCTTCCAAATTCACAATATCTCTTGGAAAAGAGCCTGTATTTGGCTAGTCTTTTCTTCTAGAATACTCTAATAACATTATTAAATGTCACTCCTTGATAAATATTTACTTAAATATTTTCTTCCTATTTTTAACCCTAACATGTTGATAAACAAAAGATGTCTTTCTGCATTTTCAGACACGCAACCTTTAGTAGCTATGGCCACAAAGTCCAAGATATTCGACCCAACATTCTCCTTAAGCAGTGAGTTGCTGCTGATAAACTATATTACAAAGGAACAGTCCACCACAACAATCGAGCAGAAATTCTGCAGCCTTCTATGGTGTGAGGTGAGTGGGAAGAGCTTTCTAGTAGCTGGGCAAGAAAATGGGGTAGTATCCATCTATGCACTGAAGAGTAAGGAAGATACATGCACCGAGTTCCTGGAGCTAGTCAAGTCCAAGAAATTTCTCAATGATGATGTCATTGTGTTGGACTATTTGCACTCTAAACATATGCTTGTTGCAGGGTCTTCAAAGGAGAAAATAATCTTTTGGCAACTGGATAATCTGGAAAAGGAATATTCTTTGGAAGTAGTTATTGAAGATCTGTCGTGTATTTCATGGAACACCAAAGTATCCAAGATTTTGGCAGTAGGAACATCTACAGGATTTGTGAAACTAATTGATATCAAAAAGAATCAGATAATAATGGATTTGAACAATAATGAGTTCAAAAGTGTGAAGAAGATGATGTGGAGCGACAATACCAAGCTAGTAGTTCAGTCTGAGATGAGTTATTTGATAGAGTTTGATTTGACGAATGATGCCAAAAGAGTAATAAGCAACAATGAAGACCTGAACTCTACCATTCAGAATCTACCAGCCAGTCTGTTAACTTTTAACAAGCATTGCATGGCATTTAATTCGTTCATCGATTTGTTTGATTCACACAATCATTGCCTTGAGATGATTTCAAGCCGACATTTCATAAATGAGTCTACTGACTGTGTCCTATCAAACATCAATAGCATGGCAGCCATCAGTTTAAAGAATGGAAACACAGAGTTGATTAGGATTCCAAAGAGTATATATAGGATTCCAATCTGCCGACAGCAAAATAAAATATTTAATTTTAAGCACATATTTGAATTGAAGGAGATTGACGTGAGTAGTACCGAGAAGAGTGTTAATAAAAGTCAACCAAATAGTGATGGAAAACAACCAAGCGCCGATGATGACTTCTACAATCTGGTTCGAGGATCCTTAAACAACAGCTCTGAGCTGGTAAAAATACTGTTAGATAACAGCGATAAAATCAATCCATCCTATGCTTCTGATGAGTCTATTAATGGCATCGCTATTGATATTTCAGATAAAAATATCAAATCTCTAATCTCAGGAGATTTTTCTACACTGACTCTATTTGACACTACTCTTCCACTTTTATATCTTGCACATATTATCAACCATGATTCTTCAGTCTTGGAAACTATTTCTGATTTTCCTACCTTATTTGCCCTGTCAAAAATTTTCAATAATTATCAGTTTTTATCAAAAGTGGATAATTCTAGAATCCTGGCAGCCATTCTTCTACTAAATAATTTGGATTTGGAGATACTGAACAGAGACAAAGAAGGAAGGATTTTAAATGGAATATTAACGGGAAACTATAGTAGATACATAAACAATAGAATAATGATTGGGGAGGATTTCTACAAGAATATTCAGCAAATAGAAACGGTGCTGCTAAGAAAGGAATGTGGCGATGGTGAAAGTGTGGCTGCTACCAAATTAATCTCAGATAATATCAAGTCAGATTACTTGGTTGACTATTTCTGGTATAAAGTTTCTACAGGTAAATTTGATGAGGTGAAGTATTTAGTTACAGCCGAAGAGGATATTCAGTTCTATATTTCAGGACAGGTATCTGCAAACAACACAAATGGAGTAGTTACAGAGTTGAGAAATATAAACATCAAAGAAAATATGCAACTCAATAAACCTATCAGTCCCAATAAGCCTATTGGCATAAATAATATCTCTAATTTAAGTAGATCAGTGGGTGATATCAACCATACTAGTGTAGGTGCCATTAATCAGCCTGTATTGGGTAGTATTTCTCAACCAAGTCGGCCTAATAATGTAGCACCTACCAGACAGATTAATGGTATTATTCAGCCTGGATTAAAGAATAGTAATCTTCCAGGGCCCAGTAATATCCCCCAACAGAATACAAGTAATCCTAATATTCCAAATCATTTTAATCGCCCACTTATGAACAATGAGAAATCAATGACTAATATTCAGCCAATAAACAATTCAAGACAACCTATCCAGAACTCAGGAGGTATTACTATGAATCAGTCTTCAAATGTTATCCCCACCAGATCAACTATTTCTCAACCACCGAAATCACCATTTATGGGATCAGTTCCAAGCAGACCCAACCCAATAAATAGTATGAACAATACTGGTAACAATGGTGTGAACAACACTATTCCTACCCCTCCAAAATCCCCATTTATGGGATCAGCACCTCAAAGGCCTGGAATTCCAATTAACTTTCCAAAATCCCCAAATATTGGAAATAACAGGGCTATTCCTCAGGCTGGTGGAACTCCTCAGCAACATAGTCAAAACAATCTGTTGAACCCAATAAATCAACCATCTAGAAATTTTAATCAACAAACTGGTAACATCAATAAGCCTCCTATTTCAAATATTAGGCCTCCACAGATAAATAACTCAACAACCATTCAAAACAACAGCGGTGCTAATTTAGATTCATCAGCTATACTGAGAAACTTCATCAATCTAATCCATACTGTCAAGTCAAAGGTTGCAAATAAAAACTCGATGCTTATAAATCAGAAGAAACAGAGATATTTAAATGCACTTTCCACATTTGATTCTGTTGACCAGAATAGCATTCCGATTGAACTACTGCAGACCATGGAGTTTATATGCAAGCGTGTGATGGTGGTTGACGAAAGCATGAAGTCGGATTTGGATCTAATTATTTCTGATGAGTGCCAAGTAATTTGGATCAAAGCAATTGTTGAATTGATAAGAATAGGATATTAATAAAAGTACATTAGAAGTAGATAGATTTTTTATACAACTATTAAATAAATGTAATTGCAATAATTATCATGAACTGATATCAGGTTGTAGATAAGTAATTAACAGATAATTTAATCTCGATATTGTAACTGACAATATCAGATGTACCTCATAAGTATTCTACAAGTTTCCTCAACCATTATTTAACGAAATTGAACATGATTCTTATAATACTCAAGGTTATGTGATAGAGGAATCATACCAAAATATTTTAATTAAATTGAAATTCACCCATGCTTTTGACATTTATTCTTCAATTAGTAACTGGAAATATCTTAAAGACTCCTCAACCTCCACTTGATGATAATTTGCCACTTTATATGGAGTCTAATATCACAACAACCATCTCCAGTATTGCTTCTACAACCAAGAATCTTACCAAATCTACAGTCCAATATGATACTTCAACGGTGGAAATGAGTACAACTATAAGTGACAAGCTTTATTCATTTTCTGAACTATTTATTGAAGCTATTAAATTTATAGATGTTACTTTTCTTTTTAAAGCTACAGTTGTGGTCAATATAATCATTATTCTTTTGGTAGCTATAGTATATAGAGAAAATAGATATTCATTAAAAAGAAAGATACTTGAACTCTTTCGTGTGCTTATACTTATTTCGTTAATCTGGCCACAAACTTGTATTTTATATGCGTTATTACCTGGAGGTGTTGGTTCAGCAGTATCATCTGGGATCACTATTGTTATTTCGTTTATAGGTTATTCAATAAGTATGAGACATTTCTCATGTATTTGAGGACAGCAACTAGTGAGGTATTTGTATAAATATATAAGAAATGAATTTTAATAAATTAAATTCATTCAATATAGATTTGTATACATTATTTCCAGGATATAATTCTCATAACTGACTAACTAATATTAAAACTTTATTTTGAAGCAAGTAGATTTTTATACAGCTATTAAATAAGTGTAATGACAATGATTGTCATGAACTGATATCAGGTTGTAGATAAGTAATTAACAGATAATTTGATCCCGATATTGTAACTGACAATATCAGATGTACCTCATAAGTATTCTACAAGTTTCCTCAACCATTATTTAACGAAATTGAACATGATTCTTATAATACTCAAGGTCATATGATGGAGGAATTATGCCCAGATGTATTATTACAAAATCAGAAAATCAATTTTGGTATTTGCCACAAATGGGAAATATTTTAATTAAATTGAAATTCACCCATGCTTTTGACATTTATTTTTCAATTAGTAACTGGAAATATCTTAGAGACTCCTCAGCCTCCACTTGATGATAATTTGCCACCTCATGTGGATCCTAGTACTGCAACAACATCTTCCAATGCTAAAGTATTTAATTGTGAACATAAACCTCCTAGTACCACATTGTCCTGTGGTAAGAATCCTACCTGGTGGTTCTGTGATAGTAATATTAATACTAAACATACCCAGTATAATTATGATAAGACTGTGAGTTATTATTATGGACCAAAAGAATCTTTTTACTGTGCTAATAAATCATCAGGTGAATCTGGTGAAATCTGTGATACATTCTCCTGTGCCAACATTACTGGTTCGTTTCCAGATGTTGCTAATAAAGACTTTCGCTGCAATAGCAAAATATCTCTCGATAACGAATTGCACTGTGTAGAAACATCGTCTGGTGCTGCCAGGTTGGATTGTGAACCTATGGATAATAAAATATTGTCCTGTAAGTATACAACATCTGATACTCCTACTCTAAGTCCAACAATACCTACTACTACTCCAGATACAACATCTTCTAATACTGAAATACTTTCTTCCTCTATATCATCTAGAGATAATTTGTCACCCCATACGAATCCTAGTATTACAGCAACCCCCTATGTTGAAACACTTAACTGTAATGATGCGGATGCTGGTGTATGGCGCTGTAGTAATGATCAACCACATCCAATATCTAGAAGTGTTTCCTGTTATACTGGTAAACAGCCTTTCTATGGTCCACATTCCCGTGATCCACCTCTCCATGATGATAGATTCATCTGTGGTGAGATCGATAATAACTCACATCAGGATCTTATTGGTAAAAAATTTCTCTGTGATAAAAAAATATCTTTTGAAGATGAACTGCACTGTGTACAAATACCTGAGAATTCTGATTCTGCCAGATTGGATTGTAAACCTAAGATGTTGGAAGAATATGGGAAGAAAGCATCGATCTGTAACTATACCAGTTCAACAAATACCCCCCCTCCAAATCCAGCATATTATATCTGTGATACAACAGTACCCCACAATGGTAGTACATTCAGCTGTAATCCTAAAACACCAGAGAGTTCTGGAGCATCCTATCCTTATGCTTGTTATCAAGACACAACTTCTAGCGATGATGGTAAAGCATTTTTCTGTTTGATACCTGAAGGATCAAATCCTTCTTTTATGGGAGTTAGATGTAGTCCCGAAACATCCTCTAATACTGGAACACTCCTCTGTAGGGTACCTAGAGGATTATCTCAGTGTAGTTCTGAAACATCCTCTAATACTGGAATACCTCTCTGTAGGTTGCCTGAAGAAATACCTCCTCTCTCTATGCCACTTCAGAGTGGTGAGAAGGCTTATTCATTTTCTAAACAATTTATTGAAGCTATTACCTTTATAGATGTTACCTTGTATTTTAAAATTATGGTTATGGTCAATATAGCCATTATTCTTTTGGTAGCTATAACAGTAGTAGCTATAAAAGTGCGTAAGCGTGGAGAATACAGATATTCATCAAAAAGAGAGATAATAATACCTGAACTCTCTTATGTGCTTATATTTATTCTATTAATCTGGTTACAAACCTGCGTTTTATATGTGTTATTACCTGGATTTTACAGTCTAGCAGTATCATTCATATTCACTCTTGTTATTTCATTTATATTTGTATTCAAGGACAGGATATTCTCCAGGATCTCCAAGTATTTGAGATTACCAACTAATGAGGAACTTATATAAATATATAAGAAATGATTTTAATAAATTAAATTCATTCAATATAGATTTGTATACATTAATTCCGGGATATGATTCTCATAACTGACTAACTAATATTAAATATTAAAACTTTATTTTGAAGCAAGTAGATTTTTATACAGCTATTAAATAAATGTAATGACAATGATTGTCATGAACTGATATCAGGTTGTAGATAAGTAATTAACGGATAATTTGATCTCAATATTATAAGTTTCATCAACCATTATTTAATGCAATTGAACATGATTCTTATAATACTCAAGGTCATATGATGGAGGAATCATGCCCAGATGTATTATTGCTAAATCAGAAAATCAATTTGATGATTTTCTCAAATGGGAAATATTTTAATTAAATTGAAATTCACCCATGCTTTTGACATTTATTTTTCAATTAGTAACTGGAAATATCTTAGAGACTCTTCAGCCTCCACTTGATGATAATTTGCCACTTTATATGGAGTCTAATATCACTACAACCATCACCAATATTGCTTCTACAACCAAGAATCTTACCGAACCTACAGTCCAATATGATACTTCAATGAGAAATGGTACAGCTATAGGTGACGAGCTTTATTCATTTTCTAAACGGTTTAATGATGCTATTGCTTTTACAAATGCTACTTATTTTTTTAAATTTTTACTAATATTCAATATATTCATTTTTATTTTAGCAATCATTCTAAGAATATGTAAAGAAAATAAATATCCATCAGGATTTATAAGAATACGTAGAGAAAATGAATATTCACTAGGAAGCATATTATTTAATGGCTTTTTTATACTCGTAGCTATCTATTCAGTCTGGTTACAAACATGTATTTTTTATGCACTATTACCTGAAGAATTGTATCTTATGATTTTAACCATCAGCATCAGTAGTAGTATTTCAGTTATATATGTGCTTAGAGGCGAATTATATTATATGCTTAAAAAATTACCATGGTGATATAGATAAGGAATTTTAATAAATTCAATCTATTAAATATTTGTATAAGCATTATATACTGGGATATGATTCTCATAACTGACTAACTAATATTAAGACTTTATTTCCATAATGAAACATGTTATAAGATTGTCGCAAACAAGTTCATTTACAGTGGTTCTTCAACTTTTCAATTTAAACTGCAATATAACGAGGTACTGTTGGTTGTATGAATAACATATTTTTCATGAGGAATTTCCATAGTTACCTCAATTAGAGGTTATTCCCAATGTAATACTATCTTTAGACAATATTCAAAATAAAATCTATATTTTCAGTGAATATTAATTATTGGAGATGTCCATTTATCATAAATAATAATCCAAAATCACATGGCTCAACCAATGAAGCTTCTTAAAATTGAAAAAGGTTTATTGGAACACATATAACAATCTCAAGTAATTTCTGAAATTTATTCTTCAATTGATTCAAATATCTCCTTGATACCCTCAATCATACACTTTAAATTCTCCGGTTTTGGACAAAAAAACTTCAACATTGATGTCCTCGGGATTAATTGTTGCATTGCTGTAGCTTACCCTTATTGCTGAAAACTGAGAAGGGTTTCTCTGGATTCAGAAACATTTATGGGGGCTCTAAAAGAAGAAAAACGAAGTTCAAAGACTCAAAAAAACTCTGTATATACAGATGGAATTAAAAGGCAAAAGAAATAATCAAGATTCACACTTTCAATCGAGTGTGATCAAACTAGAAAACAAATATTGGATTAAATCTAAGAATGTATTAAAGTGCTTTTGAAACTTTGCTCAGGAAATTCTCAATATTTCCCTTTTCTCTTATAACCGATACACTAACCCCTCTCGAAAGAAGTCTCTTGTTCGCCTTCAGTTCATCGTACTCATCTCTAAACAAGCCAGTAAATCCATGCTTTTGGGAATTTTGGATCAGCTGCTTTCCTGGCAACTTATTTCTGGCTCTTCTTAATGCCTCTCTGACCACATCTGTATTTCCCTCCTTTGTTCTGACATCAACTATGTGCTGCCCAACAAATACCCTTGCTGCACGCCCATAAGGCTTACCAAACGAATTTCTCATACCAGTCTGCAATCTATCTGCACCAGCACATGTCAACATCTTGTTGATCCTGAGAATATTCAAAGGCTGTGGGCAAATCCTCATATGGAAATTCTCCTTGCCAAGAGTCTTTACCATGTATTTGTTAGCTGCAATACGACACGACTCCAAGGCTTCAGCACTCAAATGCTCTCTCTCAAGTGAAATGAGATTCACTCTGACTGGAAATGCCTCAGACGGGGCTTTCCGATTCCCAAGGTCATGAATCGCCAACTTACTCTCTGGAACTCCACGGCAAAACCTTGACTTTATATATGCTTTTTTATTTAAAGTCCTGTAACACTTATTTGGTCTTCTCCCCATTTGCTGAAGGGTAAAATTTTCAAAAAATAAAAATTGATGAGCATTCTTATAAAATTTAAATAAACAATTATCAATCCCAAGGAGAGTTTTTATGAATGGAATCCAATAGTTCAGAAGTGAGAAATATGATTAAACTACTCCAATAGTAATTAGTTGCTCATTAATTAGAATCTTTGCCTAAACTACATTTTAAACTCTTACTCAGTCTATACAATGATAAGAACCAAACTCAAGGATGTTTGAAGCATTTTACAGTATTTTGTCCAAAATTCACAAACATCTATCAATCATTTTATGCCATTTTTCATACCAGTATCTATTACTTACTAAGCAACCCACTAGAATATTATCAATAGATACAAAGTTTTTTGTGAAATTATTCATAGAATTTGGAGTTTCAACACTCGTAACATCGAATATTGATATTTATGATATACTGCAAATCTATGAATCCCATCCATTAACACTTGGCTTTAATATTATTATGGAAGTTAATACATCCGATAAAACAATATAGTGTGATATTTTCATAGTATTACGTTTATGCATCTACCGTCCATGTGACAAGAATTGATTACACCATTGAAAATAAAGAAATATAATAACAGTCAAAATATACATATTCTGATCTAAATAAATTCATTTGATATTTTAAATATAAATCAAAAATGTTTTACTCAAAATATGAGGTATTTCTAAATATCAACCAATTCAAAGTTTGTATTCCATCATAGTTTGTAGTGCCTTTTGTGTA
>CAJPIZ010000433.1:0-25052 GCA_905368565.1 Medioppia subpectinata
GTGGTCACGCTACCGATACATGTTTTTTTGCAAATTTTTAAATTAAAATTTTATATTTTTTTTAGGTAAAAAGAGTAACATTTTTAGTTAGTGTGTGAGAACTATGACATTAAAATTATTATTATTAAATCATTATTAATTAAATTAACATATTTATAATTATAGTTGACAAAGAAAGTTTTGCAAACGAGTTCGACCTGGAGGAAAGTGCCGGCATAGACAGAGGGGTTGGCATCGATAACACCGACACGATTTCGCACCCGACGATCACCACTACTACCACCAAAACGGTGGCCACCGATGACGGCGACGACGACTCATTTATAATAGATATGGACTACTCTTCGGCGACAATCACTCCCAGAGTGGTAACCACTGCGCGATTGGACACAACTCGACAAACAATTAAAGAAAATGATAACATTCGGGACGTTTCGGACACAACTCGAGCCCCGAAGAGGCCGGTCTCACAACTCAAGATAGACAGCGCCGTCGACACCACCGCAAGAGTCACCACAACTAAGACAAAAGCGACCAAAAGTCGATTCGCGAAGACGTCCGGGTCTGACGGCCGCCAGCACTCACCAGATAAGACCGGTATTGACAATACGGCCACCGGTTCTCCGGCCGCTGAATCTCCGACGACTACTAGAGTGGCCACAAGTCGACAAACAAAGTTTGTTAAAGAAAATGACAACATTCGGGACATTTCGGACATTTTGGACATTCGAGACATTTCGGACTCATTCCTCAATATAGACATCCATAAGAAGGTGTCCACCACTCCAACAGTGACCACAACTACGACAATAGCCACAACAGCTGTGCCCACGAAGAAGACATCGGCGGAAGACAACGACGATTGGCTGGAATCGCTTATTAGGATGGATATCGAGAGCAGAGCTACCCGTTTGGCGACAACCAAATTGCCAAAGACTACAAGAGTGGCCACAAGTCGACAAACACATGCAATTAAAGTGAACGATGACGACATTGCGGACATTTCAGACTTTTTGGACTCATTCCTCAATATAGATATTGATAGGACGGTGTCCATCACTCCAACAGTGGCCACAACTACGACACCGAGAATTGAGACAATACTGACGACACGATTGACAAAGAAGACGGAGCGGGAAGTGACGGACGACGACTACTCGGACTCATTCATCAATATGGGTGTCGACGAGACGGCAGTCGCATCCGCCGCTCGGTTGACAACAAGTAAACCAATTGTCACAACAATTACACAAACACCGAGATTGTTGGCCACGGAATCGATTGCCACGAGAGTAAAGTCCACACCGGGTGGCAGTGGAGGCGATGGGGAGCTGCAGGTCGACGACAGCATGATAGTGGGTAGTGAGCATGGTCAATCGCCGTGGCCGCCGAATCACGTGGAAGTTGTTTCAAAAACCGACCGGTATGTCAAACTGAAATGGTCGGCGCCCGAGTTGACGGGCCCACCCGTCGAGGGGTATCAAGTGTTTCTCAAAATGATGGGAAGTAAACAGTGGGTGAAAGCGATTGAAACGGACGGCGCGACACTTGACGCGCAGGTGAATACCACCGCCGCGACCGCCAATCGACCATGCCACGCCACCGTGGTCGCTTTTAATCAATATGGCCTAAGCGACCGGTCCGATGATATAATCATTGGCGATTATTCAACTAAATTACCTCGTATTAAAAGCGGTAGTGTCAACAACAACCATCATAATAATTTATTGGTTAATGTCAGCTCTGTCACACATCTTACTACACCCACCCCTTCCATGCCTACCCCTCGCGAGACAATCTCCACCACTGCTGCCGATGTCGTTCCGGACGGACCTCTCAAACGCGGTGCGGGTGACGAGTCGACAGAGAGTTGCGATGACACCACTCCTACCACACCTCCAACCCCTTCCAACTCACCCATACCTAGCGAAGAGTCAACTGAGAACTGCGACAACGAACCCACCTCTCCAACCACTACAACCCCTCCAACCATTATAACCACTATCAGCCCTCCAACTGCTACCACCCCTCCCAACCCATCCACACCTACCGAAGAGTCAACAGAGAATTGCGTGACCGACGAGACGACGACCGGTGCCCCCGTCGAGACACCGGTGGCCACCAGTCATGTGTTTAACCAAAGGTCGCGTTTGCGCCGCAAAGACACAGTAGTTGTGTCCCATAAGACAGAGTCAACGCCACCGGACAGTGAGAAGCGCGTCGTTGACCACGATTTGGCCGCTAATAACGTCACGGAATGCGCCGACGACTCGGCGACCCCTACGACCGCACCCATAACTGACGTCACATTTAGGGTAAGTTAGGGTTACTTTGTAACAAAATTACTTGTGCTAATATAAAGTATAATAACTGTTTTTTGTTTTATTCATTCAAATCACATACAAATAGGTGACCACTGAAAGAGAGGGCACGACTACTACATCCACGGCAAGAGTGTCCGATGAAGAGCTGGAAAGTTTTCTTGTTAATTAAATGCTAACCTAGATTATAGTTATATATTTATATTGCACGAGCCATTATGTAAAGCCTTTATGTATCAGCAATATGCAACTATTGTAATAATTTGTTTTATTTATTTAAATTAATAAAATACGCGCGCGTTATATATTGAACAATGTAAAATTATTGCCAAAATTAGTGGTGTGTGTTATGTATGGTTTAAAATACAAATAACACAAAGTAATATTTTAAAAATTAATACAAATTATTGTAGCATTGGATAATAAAATATCACTTCAACCATGTATTTAGTAATATAAATATTATTTTAATTTTGATTTCTGTGTTTATTGAAAATCAATTGAAAATAATACATCAATAAACCACACGATGTCGTGCAAAAATATATTGATTAACATTGATGTTAATTAAGTTCACATTAGCCATAATTAAACAAATTTAATTTTAATTATTTTTATTCAATTACTTAAATAATTTATTAGTTAAATCTATGGACATTTAATTAAATATAAAATTGTATTTTATTTACTTGGTTTTAAACTGGAAATTAAATATGCTTAATTCATATTCAAATAAAAATTCATAATTATTAAAAATATAAACTAATTGTATCAATCTCTATTTATGTATACAATAACAGTACAATACAGGGCATATTCTACTGTACATGGGGGAATAGACATGGTAACGTATATGGGAACACTCAAAGATTGGATGTGGGTTCATAAATATTAGGTCAATACAGCACAGTTTGCCCCTAATATACAATAAAATAGATCAGGACTTCAAGTAGAACGTAAACTTTATTACTAAACTTGCAAAGGAAATACATTATAAACATGTTCGCGAATGCCCGCTTTGAGAAACGTTGATATAAAGTAGTCCGATGTATTGCAATGCAAACTGAACTGTGTCCTAGTTTGGCGTAAGGTTACTATGGATACCAATATATGGTCTCTGATAATGGCCTCAATTAAAGTAATTCTGATCCCAATTTATTTTATTGTATTTTAAAATTTATGTTAATTTAATTACCATTTCTAGTTGTTTTTAGAATACATAATAAACTCGTTTTTATTATAGTGTCGTGTGGTGAGCCCTTACCTGAGCTACACTCCACAAAACTAATGAGAGAAGGTCTTACCGGGCCTCTCACCTCACAACTGCTCACTTCGATCTCTTTGTTGCAATTGTTAGTCAAATATGTTAGTATATGTTATGGGCGATTGCCCGAATCATTTTATTTATTAGTAAACGTATAAGAACTGTTGTCCTAACAATTGTGTAATGAAGGTTTACGGCCTGTATTACTTATTCTGTAGTTCCCGAGCAGTGGAACCATTGTATAATTATTTTACAAATCATTCACTAAGATTACATGGAAAGAGTGCCTGCGCGGCGGGACTATACGTTAGAATTAATGCGGTGTAGACTTAATGTCCACATGTCTACGACAAGGGGCTATCTAGGTGTGTGAGGGGCTAGAGTCTTCACACCAATTAATTCTCTATGGGTGTTCCCGTTAGTGTAAGTATACGTCAGAGCCTACGCTATGTGTGTATACAGAAAAAGCTAATCTAGGAGTTTGCGCATTGGGAGTGCACACACATGTGACTAATCTACGGGAGTTTCTGAGAGAGAGAGAGAGAGAGAGAGAGAGAGAGAGAGTTTTACGTCAGAGCCTACGCTATGTGTGAAGTCGCGTTACACACATGTATACATAAGGGGCTAACATTGGAGTATGCGCAGTGAGAGTGCACATACATGTGACCACTCTATGGGAGTTTCTTAGAAAGGTAGTCTTACGTCGGAGCCTACGCTATGTGTGAAGTCGCGTTACACACATGTATACATAAGGGTCTAGCATGTGAGTGTGCGCATTAAGAGTACGCACACGTGGTACTACTCTATGAGAGTTCCTGAGAGTGAGAGTCTTACGTTAGAGCCTACGCTATGTGCGGAGTCCTACTCTACACATGTATACATAAGGTGCTAACATGGGAGTATGCGCAGTGAGAGTGCACATACATGTGACCACTCTATGGGAGTTTCCTAGAGAGGTAGTCTTACGTCAGAGCCTACGCTATGTGTGAAGTCTAACAACACACATGATTACATAAGGTGCTAGCATTGGAGTATGCGCAGTGAGAGTGCACATACATGTGACCACTCTATGGGAGTTTTTTAGAGAGGTAGTCTTACGTCAGAGCCTACGCTATGTGTGAAATCCAACAACACACAGCTATGCATAAGGTGCTAACATGGGAGTATGCAAAGTGAGAGTGCACATACCTGAGACTACTCTATGAGAGTTTCCGAGAGAGGGAGTCTTAGTATTCCTTATTTAATACTGGGTTAATACTGATAGTTAACTACATAGATGGCGTTTCCTTTAAGCCATTACATTATCTTTACCATAGTAATAGTTTTAAGGAATAATGCGCTTACTATTTGCTTAGTGTGCTGTGCGTTCTGTCTGAGATTGTAATCAAAATTATAATTCATTTGCACAAATTAGAATAAAAATGTTATACGGCCTAAATAACGCGCAAAATTGTAAGTAAACTTCTTATTCTTGCTGTAATTTTGGTCACTGACGTCAGAATTTAAAAATTCTTTCAGGACATTAATCCTCTCCATCATACCTTTCTATTGATATATAATATGATATACTTGTTTATAGAATAAAAGATTTGACTTTCATATTTTTCCCGTTGAAAGTGGTCACTGCGGTAAAACCAGAGGTCACTTGACCATATGTAGTATATCACTTGACTCCTTAGGGAAAGTACTTTCATTTTATAAAAATAACTCCCGGGTGCACGCTATCCCCAAAATGCCCACCCTCCTTTAAGAAAATTTGATTATTATCAAAAAGCATTATAATAGTTAGGAAATTTTTAGACCAAATATTCTTGTTGATAAATACATTTTTCCGGAACTATTATTTTGTGACATTAATTCAATGACATATTATTACAGTGTTTTTAGTTAGTTATCAAAATGTTAAATGTTTTCATTGCCAAACTTTTTCAATTAACTTTTAAACCTGTACTGTATTTAGTTTTAAAATATTTTCTGTATTCATCAAAAATACTCAATATTCCTATAAACTTATTTGTCATTTACAAATATCATTTAATTTAATACATTTACTAAATAATTTTATGATTACTTCTACATCTTAATACCTTTATTGTATTTTCAATTAAACTATTTTTTGTTTATACATCAAAAACACTAAATTCAAACATAGCATTCAATTCTATGTACAATTTTGATTGATTACTGAATTAGTATTTTAGGTATTAAATTTCAAGATAATACTAAACTGAGTACATTAGTACTAATACAGTATTTTATACATTATTATGTATTCAGTGTTTATTATTTAGTATTTAATAAAATCCTATATTTTACGGCATTTTTGTGTTATAATAATTAAAGCCTTAAAACTAATAATTTTATAAATGTTTTCAATTCAACACTTTTTATGTGTATTGTTTGAGATGTGTCGTCGGCTGAGTGTGGCCTATGGCCTGCCTAATAGTGTCTAGGTATGTCTTACCTCATATCAATAGATTTAAAATAGCTCTTAATTGTGGCGCTTGGACTAAAATTATAATAGAATATCACTTCAACCATGTATTTAGTAATAAAAAATATTATTTTAATTTTGATTTCTGTATTTATCGAAAATTTAATTCAAAATAATACTTCTATAAATCACACGATGTCGTGCAAAAATATATTGATTAACATTGATGTTAATGAATTTCACGCTAGCCATAATTAAATAAAAATAAAATTTTAATTACTTTCATTTAATTACTTAAATAATTTATTAGTTAAATATTTATTGACATTTAATTAAATATAAAATTGTACTTTATTTACTTGATTTTTTAAATTGGAAATTGAATGTGATTAATTCACATTCAATTAAAACTTGATAATTATTTAAAATATACACTGTTTGTATCAATGTCTATTTTTGTATACTAACAAGTAATATGCATGACCTGTTAGCGAGATTATCTATTAAAAATTACTAGATTAAAGTATATTTAAAATTTTTCACATAGCATCATAGAAAGGTTAATTACTTACATGGTTACAAACATTTGTGTAAGTGAGTTTTATAAAAATTTAACGGTGAATGTTGCGGCAAATAATCTCATCTAGGTAAAATCATCAATAATTAGATGTAACAAAACAATCATTGACTGTTCAAAGGAAATATTTTAGAAATTTTGCGAAAAATCTCATATACTATTCAGTTATTAGGATTTTGTATTCACTTACTCTCTATAAGTATTCAATTATATTAAGTATTGATTAGTATTTTGAATTGAATTATTAGTATTGAAATTTTTTGTATAAAAGAGTAAAGATTTATATATCAATGCACTTAATGTTAGAAACACTTTGTGTTAAGAAGTAATTGAAAAATGGATGAAATATTTGATACAAAAGACTCGTTTGAGAGGTTTGGCGACGATTTGGTTGAAGTGATGGTCAGTTATCTCCCACTCGAAGATCGCTTTTATTTTGAACGACTGTCCAAACGGTTCAATAAATTGCTTTACACAACACTTAAAGACATTGATGTCGACGACAAACTGATCACCAAATTATGCGAGAAAAACATTTTTGGTAACAAATATTTCACATCATATTATTTGTCACAATTGATGAAAAAATGCCCGAATATAACACGAGTGGACGCAACACGTGTTTATCAAAACCCATACGCGAAACAACTATTTGTGGCGATCAATGAATTGCGAGACAATTGGCCAAAACTGAAGGCGATTAAAATTAATGTCAATCTCTATGATAATGGGAATAATAATCCAAAATATTTGTTTGAAATGTTTGGTCCAATGATTACCAAAGTATGGCTTAATTATACTGAACACTATTATAATGGTGGGTATCATCACCACAACAATGGCCAGCAATACTTCAATCACTCATTGCTATCTAATTGTCACCAATTATCTGATCTCAAGATCCAATGCTTTAACCATTTGTTTGATTCAAACCAACAATTATTGGCCAAAAATGTAAAGCGCCTTGAATTTAGCTTTAATTATGGTTTTTCAACCGAAATGTTTGCCATATTTGTGGCAAATATGAAATCATTGGTAACTTTGAAAGTGGTTGGCATTAATCCGGTTCCCGATAACGAGGTTATTATTGTTGAAATGATGTCTCAATTGTCAAACTTGTCGTCATTGAAGGAATTGGGGCTGAGTTTCATGTGGTCCTCAAATCAGCTCCAATTCTCGTTAAGCGATTCGTTGCGCAAAATTGGTTTGAATTTAACAAAATTGTCTAAACTATCGCTTCAATGGATGTCCGAAACACCGATTATAAGCATTAATGGCATGAAATCTATGAAACACTTTAAACGACTAAAACAATTGGATTTAAATCTCTGTCTCCCAAACAATTCACAACAACCGACTGATTGGCACGGATTGGATTCAATGCATTGTTTGCCACAATTAAGGCAATTATCGCTGGATTTATGGCAAATACCAAACGAAGTGTTGGAGAAAATTACTGAAGTATTTCCTAATGTTTTACATCTGGATATCCACGAAAAGATTAAACTCAATATACAATCAATTGCTTTGAATCTCATCTCAAGACTACGTCTACTGAAGACATTGAAAATACGGGAAGCGATTGGTATTCGCGCTAATGAATGGGATTTGAAGGCAATGTTCACCAAAAGTGATAGATTAGAGTCCATTCATATCACTAATCAAAGCAAGTCTTACACTCAATATAGGGATTATCATGTTTTTAATGATAGGAATAATCCAAATGCCTATCGAGAGTATGATGATTACTATGATGAAGGTGGTTATTATGATGAACAGGGTAATTATGATGATTATGATTAAATTTTCTACTCACAAAAGTATTATATTTAAATATGAAATTCAAATAAAATTATAAACGTTAATTGTATTAATAATTAAATAATATAAAAATTATTCAATAGTAAATTTTTAAATTCAATGTTAATTAATTAAAATTAATTTGCGAAATAAATAAAATTACATAATAAAACTATTAATTTATTAATTGAACAATGCTGTTTAAAAAGTTAAAATAAAATTTATTCCGTAAATCGTTTGGTAGATTAAAATTAATTTTTAACCAAATATTTATTAAAATAAAAATAAATTACAATTAAAAAACGAGACAACTTATATTATAATTTACAAACAAGCAAACAGCTTTTAAACAACCAATTGGTTCATATAATTTATTATTTATTGAAAGAATCAAATTGGTACAATTAAAAATAATGACCATAATTTATATTTATTTTAATATAAACATTTCAATAACAACCACCGCTATCTAAAACTCATAATTGGCACTCAAACCTACAAATTAAAATATAAATTAGATAAATAATAATAGAATTAAAATCTAATTATATACAGTACTTTACATGTATGCTTTTAATGATAATAAAACTATCATTATTTTCACTACAGTTTAATATAAAGCAAATAAAAGTGTTTCTCTTATAGACTGTAATGATTTAAAAACATTGCATTTGACATATAAAAGTTGGAAAGCATAATAGTGTATACAATGGGAAATGATGATGAGCAGCACCTAGAAATGAATGGCCCATCAGTTCGCTGCTAATGGCCTCAATTACAACAACTGATTCCTATTTATTTTATTGTATTTTAAAATTTATTTAAATTTAATTAACATTTCTAGTTTTTTTGTGAAAAGATATAATAAACTTGTTGTTATTATAAATACAAAAAGTGCTTAAATGTTGTGTTTGTGCTAAAATTAATAACAATTAGTTCATTATGGTTGATATAAATTATAGCACAAATAAGAAACAAATAATTAAAATAATTACTAATCAATTTTGATATAATAATCTGTTATGTTTAAACTTGCTAAATATTTAGCTAGAGACTTCCGGTCACAGTACCAAACTTAAATTGTAACTCCGTATTGAGTTAAAAAAACAAGAATTGTTTTTATATTGTTATATTACAAAATTTAAATATAAATTAGATAACTAATCATATACTTAAAAACTAACATACATGTTAGGTTTTAATAATATTAACAGTATTTTATTCACAACATTTTAATACAAACAAAAACAGCAAACAAAAAGTGTCGCTCTTATAGACTGTAATGATTTAAATACATTGCATGTGATGTGTATATAAAGGTTGGAAAGCAAAGTATTATATACAATGGGAAATGATGAAGCTAAGTACCTAATAAATGGCCCATCAATTTTCTGATAATGGCCTCAATCAGTTCTGATCTTTGTTTATTTTTATTTTAAAATTTATTTTAATTTAATTGCCATTTCTAGTCATTTTTTAAATGTTAAGTTTATTATTTATAAACTCGTTGTTATTATATGTACAAAATGTGCTTAAGTATTGTGTTTGGGCTAAAATTAGTGATAATCAGCTAATTATCGTTTATATAAATTGTACCGAAAATTAGAGGCAAATGATTAAAATAATTATTAATCAATTACAATATAATAATCTATTAAGCTTAAAATTTCATTGAAGTACAGTAAGTAAGTAAGTAAATACTAATGTAAGTATTGTAGTTTAATTTATAAAAATTATACATTGATAATAACGATACATAAATTAATACAAATTGCATTTAATTGCTATTGTATTGCGACAATATTTATTCAGCCACCACGTTATTATATAAGTAACACAGTTATTATATATGTACTAAAATTGTTTAATATTCAGTAGTAAATTTATTTTATCAATGTCAAATGCATTAAAAACAAATAACAATTATGTTAAAAGCAATAATTTTGTTTACCACAATTATTATGTATGTAAATTATTTAATTTATTTAATTTGATTTATTAATAAAATTTAATAACACTATCAATATTTAAAAATGGTATATTTTTAATAATTAAAATTTGGCCAAGTAGGATTGAGTGTCACCTGCGTGACCATGCTAAACAGAAATACATCGGCACAGCAATAACATCGCTGGGTTTGAACGATGCAAAATATATGGAAATCGTGGGCCAGGAGTTTAACTCAGGCACAACAGAGAACGAGATGAAATGGTCTGTATTGGAAAGTAGCAAGGGCGTTTACAATTGGACCAACGCCGACATACTTGTCGATTATGCCCGCAAACACAACATGTCATTTCGTGGCCACACATTTCTATGGCACAGACGGGTGCCCGACTACGCCATGAAACTGGATGGAAATAAGTCAGAATTGAACAAGGTAGTTCATGACCATATCAAAAGTGTGGCAGGCCATTTCAAGGGCAAAATATACGCCTGGGATGTGGTCAATGAGGTGCTCAATGAGAACGACCCCGGCGATAAACTCCGGGACTCACTGTTTAGCCGTACGCTAGGCGTCGAGTTCATTGAGCAGGCATTCCGTACGGCACACGCTGTCGACCCAAACGCCAAACTATACATCAATGACTACGGCATTGAAGCAATTAATAATAAGTCAGACGCACTGTACGCGATGGTGAAGGGCTGGTTGGCCGCGGGTGTGCCCGTCCACGGGGTGGGAATGCAAGCCCACTTCCGGGAGGGTTCAGTGCCCGCCTCTCTCCAGGAGAATATCCAAAGGTTCTCTCATCTGGGTCTAGATGTGGCAATCACCGAGCTCAATATTAGATATAAATTACCTGGCTCGCAGGAAAAGATTAATAAACAGACCCAAGATTACGCGCACGCCTTCCAGGCCTGTATGAACGTAGAGCGTTGTGTGGGAGTCACTGTCTGGGGCTTTACCGACAAGTATTCAAATATATTTGATAAGGGATATGGAGAGCAACAGCTCTGGACAGTTGACTGTAAGCCCAAACCGGCGGTAGCGGCTGTTAAAAAATTGCTCAAGTAAAAATTTTATTTAATAAATGTAAATTACAATTAATATTCAACTACCTTTTATATAACTTTATGTTACATTTTTCATTTTATCTAAATTATTTAATATTTTATTTACTAACAATCATAATAAAATTATTCTATTAAAAATGAACGTGTATAATATAAAACCTAGATTAAATTCATGCCCTTAGTTGTGATTCAAATAGGTTAACACAATAACACAACACTGTATGGTTAAGTGCATATTTTTTAGGTTTAATCCATATCATTAATAACGAGCTTACATTTTATACATCAAAACATTTGCTACTTTATCGCACTAAATAGTCCATGCTCTAAAGTGTAACTGCATATCGAGTTAAAAAAGAGAATTAACTTACAAATTAAAACATAAATTAAATAAATAAATATATTATTAAAAACATATAATAATATTATTAATATATAACATATTATACTTTACATGTAAGTTAGGTTTTAATGATACTAACACTATTATATTCACTACAATTTAATATAAATCAAATAAAAAAGTGTCACTCTTATAGACTGTAATGATTTAAATACATTGCATTTGATGTGTATATAAAGGTTGGAAAGCAAAATACTATATACAATGGGAAATGATTAACCGAAAGACTAGTATAATAGCTAGGGTTGTTACTTTACCTGTAATATTCATTTCAATTTTACATTACAGGTAATATTCGGTAATTTACGGTAATATTCGGTAAAATTGGTAATTTTCCACAAATAAATTGAATTAATGTTCAGTTCATTATGGAATATTAATTATATACCTAATTACGATAGTTATCGCTTGTAATATAATTAAAAACTAATGAACTACTATAATAATTATAATTAAGTTCGGAATTTTTTTTTATAATTTTTGAAAGAAATTTTTCTCGAGATTTATTAATAATAGTCATTATTGTCTTTTATTTATATCAATTTTAATTATAAATCCAGTAATAATTCATTTTCAAATTTTGTTAATTATTTGATTATTGGCATTTTTGATATGACTAATATTAAAAATTCTTTATATTTTGGCAAGTCACGTGTTTAAATGCTGTAATTTACATGTAAGATTCAGAAAACTTGGTAATTTACATGTAAATTACCGTAAATTACCACGGTAAAATTGTAATTTACCAAGTGTCACAACCCTAATTATTACTGTACAAATAAACCGAACCAGTCAAAATAATAATGTTTATATTGTCTAGAAATTTATCATATTTATTTAACATTATAAATAAATAATGTAATATTTGTTAAAAATAAATTACAAATAATAAACATCAACATTGATTTGAAATACATTATATTTATAAAATAGCAAAACATTAAACATTGTCAACCCTATCATGAAATATGTAGATTAAACATCTAGATTACTTACACAATATTTGACTATAAAAGTTTACTAATAATATTTTACTACTAATAATATAATATTGCACATTATCAAAAACAAATAAGATTATTTTTTATTTAACTTATTATAAATACTTAATATTTTTTTATAACTATTTCAATGAACAATAATATTAACTATAATTATTTTACAAAATTATGCATTTCACATTTATTTTTTATTAGCCACAATTCCGTTTAGAATACTATGGTTTATAGAATCGTTTGGCTACTCTCATCTATACCCTCCGCTTTATGGCATTTAACATGAGGTTTCGTTTTAAGTGTATATCTATATTTTAATATGGGCTAATGTTAAGCATATGGCATAAGATTGACATTTAAATAATGTAATTTTATTGATAAATTTAGTTTTATAGGAAATTGAGATGTTAAGAAATAGATAGTTTTTTAAGCTAATCCATTAATTTTATTTTAAAAAATGTTTAACATCGGATTCTATGGGATTACGTCTTATGTTTTTAACATCGACTTAACACAGATAATGCTGTTTATGGACAATACTAATTTAAATCTATAAAATTTATGTTATTTTTATAGTAATGTTATAGAATATAGCTTTTAAAGTTGAGGTATTTTAAAACTATTAATTTAAATAAAATTCAATTGTTGTTAAAAATATTTAAAATTATGGAAATTACAATTTTAAAAGTATTCTAACAATAACTAATAATTTTATCTATTACAATTTAAAATTATTATTCATTAAAATTTTTATCTCATGATTGTGGTTGAGTTATAACATCGCAAGTGATTATTGTTTGTTATTTGGTTGATAATACATATTCTACGTATAGTAGTGTCTACCCTTACGTTTATTATTTTATAATGATAAGTTTTAGGTATAAACTAACCAGTAGTTACCAATGTCTTTAATCATTGGTCGTAATTACTGTTTAAATTTAATTAAACTGTAAGTGGTTTATCATACATTACTAATGAGAAATGTCACGCTATTTGTAATTATTGTCTATTTATTAATATTTAACATATTTCATATTAAACTATAAATTGTGCTCAATTTAATAATAAGGTATCTTGTATCTTAACCATAATTAATATATAATAGCATAGAAGATTGCAAATTATAATGCAATTTTGGCTCATTATAGACTCGAGAAGAAAGTCATGATCATGAACTACTCTTACTGTTGGCAAATGTATAACATGTACCTTTACATTTAATATATTACAGTATATAAAGACAATTTCGTTTTATGTATTGGTTGTAGTTGCTTGTAACCCATTGTTACAAACACTCAAACATAGCTAGTATAAATAAACAATTTATTGTTAAATTATTGTTAAACTAAATTTTAATAATAAAGTTTTACATTTTTGTATTAAATATTTTAATTAATATATTCTAAAAGTATTAATTAAAATAGATATCTATAATTAATCTTTTAGTGTAATTAATGTACATTTAATAATTTTTGTTGTCATAGTTATTTGTTATTATTATATTTATATAATTGCTTTTGTGTATATAAATATTTATTAAACAATACAACAAATAAGTATAAATTTAATGTTTGTGTTAAAATCAAAATAACTAAAGATATTGAAGTATCCAAAAATGCACTTGTATTGCAAATATATTCAACAAACAACTTTCAACAACTTAATACCTCTTAAATCATATAAACATACAATGTCTAAAAACTCAATAGTCCTGCACTCACCAAATCACATAAAATGAATTAATATTAAGCGTTAAGGATATGTAGAGTTTTTCATTGTGAGTGAATAATATAATATTTATAACATTAAAATTATTACTGTAAAATAACAAATGTTTAAATTTATTTGCACTAAAATAAGTTATAACTTTAATTATTTACAACACTAGATAGACATAATTTTTTATTAAATTAGTTACAAAATTTGCAAGTTTTAATTATCATCATTGTTCCGTTGTACATTTATAATATTACCATAAATGGTAATACTTCATAAACAAAGAACCATATCAGTATAAGTTTTTATCATGTTTATTAATTGTAATATCACAAGAATGTAGTATTTCACTTGTTTACTTTCACTTTCAAGAATAATACGTTATGATATAATTTATATCTAATAAAATAATTATGATAATTTTTCAAAAATTTGCAATCCTTAGACAGTATGTGCGTGTGAGTAATAATCAAGGTAGATATAAATGGTTAAGATGGGGATGTGTGTAGATATTTCTAGTGCCAGTCGACGTAAAATATGTGAACCCTCATCGTAGCCCATTATGTTTACGTGATTATTTCGTACTTTGTAGAAATTATACGTTACGTGTGCAAAAGAGCATGTGGCTTAATCTATTTTAAGTTAAATTAATTTTAACAATATACTCTAAGATACTGCCTAGGCTTTTATCAGGAACAAATCATTTGTTGAGCGCATGTTATATTATTAAATTTATACTTTTATTTAATAATATCTACAAAATATTGATTTAGTAAGCAATTAATAATTTCTTGTTTATATGCAAACTAGATTTAAGATTTATTGTATGTAATTTGTAAACAATATATTATGGTCAAATAAAACTTGCAAACTTATAATCTATGTATCCATATTTACTGTTATATAATAAATATATTATTTAGTATTAATCTTGTATACTTAAATGCATTTCATTAATCAATATGCATTGTAATTTAGATAGACGTATCATTATAGATTATGTTATAATTTATAGTAACATATAACCGTTATAAACATCTATAAATACTAAAACTGTAATATTATAATTAGATATCCTAACAACAAGCTAATTTTGGGCAAAAAAATCATATGACTTTGGTATGTTTTTAAAAAACAGCTAAGACCAAAATAATAAAATTATAATTAATATAATCTATTAATTAATAAATATTTTAATTGTTGTACAAACAATATAATATAATTATAAAAATTAATAAAATAATTATTATAACAGTAAATGTTTAGTAATTTAAAACATTATAACTACAACAATTAATGTTTAATAATGTTTGATGTTGAAAAAATTATTATATTACTTTTGTGCATAAGATATTCATACAAATAAAATAATTATTATAACAGTAAATGTTTAGTAATTTAAAACATTATAACTACAACAATTAATGTTTAATAATGTTTGATGTTGAAAAAATTATTATATTACTTTTGTGCATAAGATATTCATACTGTTGGGCTATTTTCAATGAAAATGATATTAAATGCAAGATTAATTCACCACATTATTTACGGCTAGATTATAACGATACAGCCTCATACAATTGTCTGCAGCATGTCTATTCAAATGCAACAAGGTGCAATGAATTTAACGGCTGTTACAGTTATACCACCGGTAATAAGAAGTATTCATGTAACTGGTTATGGTCAAATATTGAATGTAATAAACAAACTGTCAAGGTAAAATTAATTTTTACTTATTACTAAAACATATAAATGCTTCTACAACATACTGGGCGGGAAACTAATCTCGCACATGCTGTTTTGTCTATTATTGCAAACTATAATAGGTAATTAAATTCTGTAAAAAATATATAAGAGTGCCAATAAAGCTAGTTTTTCTGATTAATATGAATATAAACTTTGGTAACGTGGTATATGTATTACGCGGAAACTCCAAATCTCTAATTCTGGTCAGAATATAAGAAATATAAAGATGGTCCTAATGTTTAATTTATATAACGATTACAAATGTATAAGATAAAACAAAATAAATTATTAAAATCAAACATGTACAAGTTGTAATATGGTATTTACAGATTGAAAAACATAGGTCTATTTCAATGCTTTCCGGTGGGTTAGTGTTAAAACCCTTATAATAAACACACCACCTGACCAAAATCTATATAAATTATTCAGAATAACTTAAGATTATGACACTCTTATAAAATTTTTATAAAATTGGATTATGTTGTAAAAAATTATCTGCAAAACCACATGTGCGAAATTAGTTGACCCCCTTATATGATTATAAATTATTAAAGCTGAAATGTACGGCCGCTGAACAACATATGGCGGGTGATTTAATTGATACAATGAGTGTAATGGTGACCGACATGCAAACTGGACGTCAAGCGCTGTACACTCAGGAAGATTGTAGATTGTTAAATTATGTTCAACAAACATGCGCTGGTTCAACTATTAACCTAAGTTTGTTTATGGCAATATTTGCCGGTGTAACTTATATGACTGCAAATTTTTTATTTGATACGCTAAATATATCTTGAAATTTATATTAGGTTTGCATTTTGAACAAAATGAGATGTTAATAGTTATTTGATTTTTTAAATAGGTTATTAACTAACCAGTAATTTAGACAAATTGTACCTATACAAGGTTATTTGGTAATTTAGTCACTAAATTAACATGGTCATATAGCCAGTAAAAGGTCTGACATACAGTACATAGATGAGTAAAAATTGGCCAATGGCCATATACCTGAGGGTTACGCCATTTTTTTATAAACATTTAATTATGGTAAATAGCAATGTTTTGCACCATATGCGGATATAATTAGCTTAATTCGGATATTTTAAAGTAATATAATTTATATTCAATTTATTATCATCTGGATCTATATAATGAGTCTTGGATAGTTTTAGTTGTCTTACTCTTTGTTTATTAATTTAATATAAAATTTAGATAATATGTAAAGGTAATCAATAAAATATATTTTCCCCAGAGCTCATTGTTGTACTCAACTATTATACATGTATATATGATTATTGTATTTTGTACCCTTATTTCAGATAAATGTTAAATAGTTAAATGTAATATTAAAAATTTCTATTATCAACAGACATTTTAAATACAGGTAGTCATACCATAACTACTAACTTACAATTCATATAGATAGTAAGTAGGTGTTAGGCTGTCAAATGATGTGGTGCATCTTCATTATTACGCATTACAATTAAACTATTATATTAAACTCATTTGGTCCATTCATTCAAGTGTTACAATTTACTGTAATTAAATTTAACATATACATTTTGTACCGAATTTAACTATAAATATCTGATTTGTATGTTTGATAAATAATATGTTTATTTTATAAGTGTTAATTATAGAGTTATTGTACTAATTAAATAAATATTTACACATTTACAAATTAATTCATAGTTGAAAATCAACGTGAACATTTATATCACTGTTATATTTTATAATGAGTTGGGTAATAATTTATTTATTGATGTTTATATACATTATAAATTTATATATTGAATGCCAACTGAGTCCAATTTGTGCAATTCGGGCCAAACAATGTTTGCATCGTTGTAAAAATATAAATTATAGCATAATATTTTCTACTGAATATGAACTTACAAGGTGTTGTCCTGCTTGGCGTAATAATGACTGCAAAATAAGATGTATTAAGGTAAAAATATTTTGTATTATTGAGATATTTTAATATTCAAATATAGAATTAATGTTAGTTTAATAGTTAAGACAATTTTATAATTAAAATAAATATTATTATCTATTAATAGATTAAAATAAAGATTATAGTGTTCAGATTATTAAACAAGGATCACACAGGGATGCTATACGTTAACCACTATTCGGGTGATTCTCAAAGAATAGATTACCATTATCTACACATTCAATAAGAGTCCATAGGATTAGCACTCCCCATAGACTTAGCATTGTCCATAGACTTAACATTATTCCCTAGAATTAGCATTAGTCTCATTGAGTTACCCATGTTATTCCTATACCATAGACTTAGCATTATCCATGATATCCCTGTACCATAAGCTTAGCATTACCCATGTTAAAGTATAGTCATAGACTTAAACTGTAATCCCATGTTAATTCCCCATAGACTCAAGAATCCCATGTTAAAGTATAGCCATAGGCTTAAGCTGTAATCCCATGTTAAATTCCATAGAGCGGGAGGGGGAGAGGGTAGCCGGACGATCCTATAAATCACATTATTCATATCAGAATAGTAGTTAAAAATGGTTATTAAATAGGAACTTTGTAATTCGTCTCATCACAGATGGTAGCATGCAATCAAATTTTTATTTGCTTTTAATACTATAATACTGTAGGAATCGGGCCGAAAGGCCCGATCACTAGAGATCAGACTCTTATGGACACTAATTCAGAATAACTTGGCTTTTAGTTTAACACAAATATATTTATTAAATAACAAGACTTTTACAATAGTTGGCAACAGACAAGTGATAGACTAATAGACAGACTTTTAATACAAGTAATCAATAGCTTATATACCAATTGAATAGGAAATACATACATACATAAACATTTTATAAACTAAAACATGATTTCACATAACATTCCATAACAATTGCAATATTGAAAAGAAATCAAACTTAACTCAAAACAATTCACAATAAATTCTCAGAATTTTAAACTAAAACATAAAAGACAATGTTCATATTAGGCCCAGAGTGCACTCGGGAATTATTGTTATTAATCGAAAGTACACTCTGTAGGAAGTACTGTGGTATATTTTATTTGGCCAGACGACCTCGGGTTTGGCCGTAGTGACCACTTTTATCGGGAAAAATTTAAATGCCAAATATTGTATCTTATGAATAAGTATATCATATTATATATCAATGGAAAGGTATGGATGAGAGGATTTGAAATCTGAAGGAATTTCCCAAATCTGACATAATGTGCAAAAGTTATATCAAAATTAAGAAATTTAGTAAAAGTAATGCACGGTATTTATATTGATTAACTTAATTACTGTACATCATTTATATCAATTTCAATTATGCTCACAATGATAATTAATTTCGGNTATTTATATTGATTAACTTAATTACTGTACATCATTTATATCAATTTCAATTATGCTCACAATGATAATTAATTTCGGAAATTAAAAACAACAAAAAAATTTTAATATAAAATTTTGGGCCTTTTACTAATTAACATTGAACTTTATTCTTTGTTTACACTTAAATTTCTGGTATCTACAATACAATACATTACGTACCATTAGGTACATTGCTGGAAATGGGACGAGGAAGCTCTAAGGTTGAAAATGCGATACGAGGCAATAGATTTACCATGGAGAGAATGCAAGCATTATTTGGAAAATGAACCATTATGCTATCCAGCCGAATTCAGCACAATACAAATGGTCACATCTACCACAAAGCTCACAACAAGGTTGACTGCAATATTGACATCAACTCAAATACCATTTGCTGTCAATGAGACATTAGATGGCAATAGTAATGTAATTAACCAAGTTTACCAAGATAACCAAGTTCATGTATTCAACCAAGAAATTAATATTACAACAACACTGCATCCAGTGACTTTACTACCAACTTATTACATGCCAAACATATCGCAGCAAAAATTAGACAATCCATCAAATGATATTTACATTTATATTCTATATTGGTCAATAGTTACTATAGTATTAATTATAACAATATCCTTTGCAATTGTTTATATTTATTGTAATAGACTAAAAAATATTCATTACACGTCTCATGAGAATCTCCCTGAGCAAAGTCCCATGTTATCAGAAAATGATATGGATAAAATAATTGAGGAATATTTTACTAAAAATGACCAACTTGAAAGTATGGCTAAAATTGGGGTAGGTGCATTTGGTACAGTGATAAAAGTCAAAGATCGTAATGATAACCGAATTTATGCATTAAAAATTACCACATCCAAAGGTATAGTGTTTTTCATCTTGATTATCTATTTTCCCATTCTTGAATATTTGTTTAATTAATTATCATTTTCTTATTTTAACAAGGACGATCAAATGAATGCAAAATACTGGCCGACCTTGATCACCCTTGCATTGTTAAATATTATAATAGTAGACTGTACAGCGACAAGTGGCTAGTTATACAAATGGGCTATTGCGAAATGACCTTAAAATTAGTAATCGAGAATAAAAATGCGATATTAAAAAGACACGTTGGTAATAAATACATCGAATTATTTGACTACATAATATCGTGGCAAATATATTGGGAGATAGTGAGCGTTTTACGTTACCTACATCATCACGCCAAGGTGCTTCACCTTGATATAAAGCCATCAAATATACTCTGCGATCCAAATTTGTCACATGGTACATTGATCAAGATAGCTGATTTTGGTTTGTCAATTAAATATGAAGATATATCGCACACGTATACCGATAAGTGTAAAGGATCACCAGGATATATGGCCGATGAAAATGAGCGTGGTAAATACACGCCGGCGTCCGATGTGTTTAGTTTTGGTCAAACTATGGCACATCTATTTAATGTTGACATGTATGTAATGTTTTAACTAAATACCTTGATCATAATTTTGTTATTAGCTTATATGCGCAGTATTAAATTGATAATGTTAAACCAACTTAACCTATAACCATCTGTGTAGTATAAATGTTAATTTATTTTACACATAGGGATTTGGAATATCATATCGTTGACTACGAACAACCTAGTTTATTAAAGAAACAAATACACAATATGCTCGACGGTATTTATAAATCTCGCCCAACCACCATGGAATTGGCAAATAGCTTGACTGATTTTAAATTAAATGTTGATACTATCATGCTATTCAATGAATTAAGTAAATTAATTGGCCAAACAAAAACAAATATAATTATTTAATTAAGTATTTTAAGCTAAAAAATATTTATTAAAATTGTAATTTTTAAGACTAAAATTTATTAATAATATTTAAATTATAAATAATATTTTTATATCAATAAACAATAAAACTAATAAAGTATATAGTTAAATATATTTTGAAATTAAATAATAGTTTTAATAAATTTAATTTGATTTATGAATAATTAGAAACTGTAATTATTATGTTTCTTTAAAATAAACATAAACGGTACAAAATATATGATAATTAACTGGTATTATATGTAATAACCATGTTAATTAATATAGGATATTGATCTTATAAAATATTAATAAAAATTGGCCTTCATTAACCCTCCAATATTTAAAAATTATATTCTAGTGAATAAATAATTCATTGCTTACATATTTTTTTACAGTTTTGAAAGACTTAAATATAAATTACACAATTAAATTATAACTAATTCACAACAATTCAAATGATCAACAAATTTAATACAATTAATTAAAACCATTAATAATTAAGTCATTCTAATAGATTGTACAATTTTAAATAACCTTAGGTTAAACCCAATTAGCATAATATTAACTGAAAAACATTTGTCCCAATTCTTGCAAATCAAACGATAGAAGCATATAATTTATTATTTACACACCTTGGTTTTGTCACACACAATACGAAATTTTGTTAAGCATTTTTATATTGACTCGTTTAAATAATTTTATATATTCAAAATAAAATTATATAATAATGACATTTCAACTGTTTTAACAAAACCAATATCATTATACTTTATCACTTTTTAAACAAACCATAAAATTATACATTTATTTAAATCCATTATTGATTAGTTGATTCCAAAAGTTTTAACAGTTTTGAATAACGGGTGGATTAAAGCCATTATTACCATAATATTTATTATAAAACATTTTCCCCAATTCTTGCAAATCAGACGAAAGTGAATATAATTCAAACTCACCTCACCAAAATATTTGATTACGTAATATCATTGAAAATATTACGTGAATTGCTACACTATTTTAACTCAATTCATCATTTGGCAAACCCACCAGTTATTCACAATAAACTAAACACATTAACCGTATTATGCGATAGAGATTTAACTGATGGCAAAATGTGCATAATGCCGCCGATTTGTCCTGAACAAAACAATAATTTTTCATATATTATTGCCCCCGAGATTGAACTTGGTACATGTACCACAGCGTCTGATATATTTAGCCTGGGCCAAATATTAACAGAGGTTTTCAATATTGACACGTGAGTTAAATAATTAAATAGTATTTTCACTATTTTTATTAATTAATGTTATTATTGTAAACAGCAATAAATAATTTTAATTATTAATTAATTAGTTATTTTTAAAATGTAAATTTCATAATGATTACTTTTATTTGTGTTTCAGAGTCAACAACTTGGACTACAACTTATTTGGCCATGATCAAGTAATGGTATTAAAACGTAAAATACAAACAATGTTAGATGGTACAATAAACACTCGACCCACCTCTATGGAATTGCTATCAAATTTGAATATGTTTGAATTGAACATTGATTTAAATAATGTAATTAATGAATTGTCCACCATATTCAACATACCAGAGAATTACCAATATGAGTTTCTATTTGATTATTTTAATCAAAACTAAAATTCACAAAATATAAAATATTATTATCTAACAAGAACTTTTATTATATAAAGTTATTATATAAACTTTTATTATATAAACTTTAATTGCATAATTACAATCATTAATATTTACAGAAAACATTATTTTTATTTTATTATTTAAACCGATATTTCTATATGTTTCTATATTAATAAACAAATAAAATTACATTATATTTATTTATAAATAAACTGTTTTATTTATGTTAAATAACCTTAGGTGAATAAAAATAAATTTTAATTTTGATATTGTATATTTATGCGTTCAAAATATTCCTGTGAATACTGTAATAATGTTGCTAACAGACACGAAATATACCATGTCTATAATTTATCATAACATTATGGTAAAAACCAACAATATTATTTTAAATTTACTGGAATCTAATTTTATTTTACTTATTTAGCATTTCTTAAACATTAATGTCTTTATTTTAAAACTGTATTAATCCAGAATTGTTTCTCATAAGTAATTAGTAAACATGACAATTGTGTTAACTATATTTATTATTATATAAAACTTATTTGCAATTAACAAACTTTAAGATGGCAGATATTTGTTACAATTTTATTAAACTAAAATTATAATTACATATATTATAGTATATAATAACAAATTTTAAATTGTATAAAAAAAATTATATAAAACATAGTCAAAATGTCACATAGTCTTATATCCCAAAAATTAAAAACTTTATTTCAATAAATAAATAATTCATTATTAATAGCAGTTTTTACAGTTTTGAATGTTATAAATAACAAATTATTATTACGAATTTGCAACAATTCAGATAAACATATTGCCGTATAATAATTATGATTAAATTTATAATAATTATATTGTATTTATAAATATACGATGGAAACTGTAATCATGTTGCTTTTCTTAAAGAAACATAGAAGTTACAAAATAAATAATAATTAATTGGGATTATATAGAAAAATTTTATTTTTTGTAAAATAAGTTTTAATTAAGTTTGTTTTGTATATTTTATATTATTTTTGAATTGAAAAATAGTATTAATTTTAGACTATTTGTCAAAAATGAACATGGTAATTATGCTAAATATAAATCTTAAAATTGAAACATTATTAGGAATTAAATTTCTATTTACTAATGTTGTGAAAATTAAGTAAACACAAACTGTAACTATGATTACATTTATCCTTATAAACACATCCAATATATTAACAAATTGTTATATGGTAAAAACCACCAATTTAGTCTATACAATTTAGTCTATACTATTACTAGTCACTTTTTCAAATTCCAATTAACAAATATAAAAACTATACTAATATACAAAAACAAATATTAACTATAAAAATTAACTATAAATATATAACATCTGTTAAACTCTAATATTAAAAACATATAATTTTTTATCATATTTAACAGATTTGCAAAATAGTTTTCTAGTGTTGGCTGCATTGGACACAACCGGACCTTGATCGAAATATTACCTAAGTTCTGGCCAAACAGTGTTATATTACTGCCATTACCGCCAAAGTGTCGGAAATATCTATGCGTCCATTCAATGCCATCACTTGATCCCATAGCCATATTTCTGGCCGCGTCCGGCTTATTGGTGCACATATAGGCAAAATCACTATAGCAAAAATTTATTGACAAATACACCACGTTTTTAATGGCAAACTTTTGCCTATTGTATTGGCCTGGCTTACCCGGTGTCAAATCCACCTGAAATAATAAACACCAGTACAGGTAACTGAGCGCTAGTGTCTAGTGTTGGCGTCCATATGTTTAGATACAGAAAGTCTTCGTATCTTTCGAGATTATAGCCGATTTGCGGACAAACCGTAATGTGTTAAAAATATTTTATGTACCCTAAAAACCCACAGATACGCCCACCCGCGTATAAGCCGGATCATAAAATTTTGAAAGTAAAATGTTCCCACAGATA
>CAJPIZ010000434.1:0-25043 GCA_905368565.1 Medioppia subpectinata
GTCTAATGAGATGACAATTATCATGTGTTTTAATGAATATTTAATTTTCAGTGTCGATATTCTCGTAGTTAGCGGTCGTCGAGCGGACTCTAATACGGGTCCGGCGTCTCAATGTCCGCAGTCTCTCAATATTATTGAGTCGATTGAGTCTAGCGTTGAAACCGGGCTGACCTAAACCAGGTTGGCCTAAACCCGGCTGACCTGCAATGTTTTGACCACATTTGGATACCAATGATAGCATAATATATGGTTAATACTATTACATACCAATTGGGAGCTGTCCCGGAATGGGTACCCCTCCAGGCACTACCCCTCCAATGGGTATTCCCGGACCGATCCCCAGATTATTGGTCGGCACGAAGAGTATAAGGAGCTGTCTTTGCCAGAAGAGGGTCTCCTTCTTCGGCAACAGGTCTGTGGGTATGTCAACACTCACTTCGTTTTGGGCCAAACATTCATAGTTAGCGTTTAGTATATGTATTGAAACAATCAATACGTGTCTCCAATGCATAGTTTTGGTGATAATTATAGGCGACTAATAAATAATCATAAATTTGATTATAAGTGTTAACATTATTGTGTTCAACATATTTGTAATTCCCATTCACTCTCTTTCTCTCATCACTCGGAAGACCTAATTTTAAGTTTTATTTTGTTGTTGTTTTGTTGAATAAATATTTGTTTTATATTTGCAAATATGCTTTTATTATAATAATTGATTGACTTTTTTAAGCATTTATTAATAGGAAATATGTAAAATATTTTATTAATATGTTTACTGAAAATACTGAATAAATATTTTTATATACAATTATAGTTCATAATCTACTGTACGGTATGTTTGATGAAACTATTGAGTAAATCTACTATGTATTTAACAATTTGCTACAAAATACAATTAAATACTGATAATTTAAGCTATAATATTCAAGTAGTGCAAATTAAGCCTAATTTAATCATAATGCACTCAACGAATTACATGGTTAAAAATAAATGTGTTGTATTTATTTTGTTGTTATAATCACATGAATCGATAGCTTTTCTGAATAGATGACAATTGTATAAATTGAAAATGTGTTACACAAACATTACATAATACATTGTACAATAATCATGTACTCCCAGGTTGTGAATAATTAATTTACAGTAATGCAAATATTATCATGCTCAATCAATTGTATACACAACACACCAAATGAGAATTAATTGTCACAGATCTATCACACTTTTCAATGTAACATTTTCTCATCAGTTATATTGTGCTGAATTTTATTACAATAATAATTAAAAATTGATATTTAATTAGTTTTTATAATCACTTTTTATTTATTAATCATAATTTTCTTCATGAGTCTAACAAAATGTGTTTTGTATTTTATAATCAATTTATTGGCAATTTTAATAAAAAGGTTTCTTACAATAACATTAACGTTATTATACATACAATAGACTTTGGTATATCTCACGAGAAACAACTTAATAATTTAAATTCTTACAAACAATTTCAAACAATAATTTCAGAAATAACTAAACCATCAAATCATTAGATATATTATGGGATCAATTAAATCAAAGATTAAAATGAGCGAAAGTAATGCAAGAGTTAATGTACCGGCCGTTACAGGCGGTCCGTCCCGTACGGCAACAGATCCCACACAATCGCAGAGCACTCGAGATATACCAAACATTAATGATTTTTTACCCGACGAAGTGTTGGCTATAATTCTGTCCAAATTAGACCTCAAATCGCAAGCGAAGGTCGAAAGTGTGTGCACTCTATGGCGACAAATAGTGAAAGAAATATTCGCCACAAAACGGACTCTTATTATCAATGAGAGTGAATGCGATTCCCGAATGAAAGAGTCAATCGATCACAACGACTGTATCTTTGTGTACGATTTTGTGTCCACTTCGGCGCCGGAGAAAGCGATCCGTAAGGCAATCGCACAAATTGTGGCCAAATTTGGGGGCATTCGTTGTCTTGTGGGCACATTTGATGGACTGAAAGTCAATCTCATCAAAACGTTGTGCAAAGGATGCGAAGCCGATATCAATAGCTTTCAAATTATATACAAAAACAAAGAACGTCTTCAAATCACAAAATCAGAGATACAAATAGTGGTCAATAAGTTTCCCAATTTGACCGACTTTTATATGAGTGCCAATGATATTAAGATCACTGAGTCTACTGTTCGTCTACTTTTAAAGCGTTTGCCGGCGTTGAAGAGATTCACACTGAAAGCAAATTTAAGGTTAAGTTTAAATTCATTTAAGTTATGTGAAGTCGATGTGTTTGAACGCATGAATGTCGGCATTCAAACCATTACAACGACAGGCAAGCTGTTCAATGAGACCCGAATGAGTCAATTGGGTGCCAAAAGACCGGATCAGTTGCGCGAACTTAATCTCAATAACTTAAATCCTAAGAACATGTGTCCCATTGCCGACAATTTCCCGACATTAACCAAATTATGCATTGATTTTCGATTTACTCGATATATAGGGACAGTAGATATGACTCTAGTGTTGGCCTCCATCTCACGTCTGATTCATTTGGAAGAGCTCTCGATAGCAGTGTCTTATTATTATTGTATCCAAATAGTCGACTTGGATATCGCACGACTCAAAAAGTGCCCCAATCTTCACACACTTCATATACGGGGCGCCGATATGACCGACAACTGTGTGAAAGCAATGGTTGACAATATCCCGCATCTCAGACATCTGGCTCTCTCTGAAGTGTACTTTGAATCGAAAGACCTAATGGCAGTTATGGCACCGATTCGTGGCGCCCGACACTTGCGGTCACTATATTTGCAACAGAAAGCAGAGGTGACGGACGATCTCATTGATTGGTTGGTTACTAACTGTTCGCACATTAATCGTTTGGATGTCTCGTATGGCAAATATGTTTCCACCGATGCGATGATGTCTTGTGTGCGGGTCTGTCGACAACAGCCCAACCGTGAGCTTCACGTTATAGTTAGCCCTCATCTCAAGAAACAATTTGATGCCTTGAATGAAGAAATGCCACAAAATTTGACTTTTGAATACAAATTATAGTTTAAGATTATATTTTCAATATTTAGGTACTTTCTTATGTTTTAAATTCACAAAATTGTCTTTTTTATTAAAAAAACAATAATAAATACAATTGCTCTACAAGTGTACTCATTGTCACGTTGATTATCATTACTTTGTGGTGAGTGTGTAAAACAATACATTTAGTAAAACGTGCTGTAATTTGTTTCAGCGACTTATTGTATATCTCGTTAGAAACATCTCAATAATACAAGTTTTTAAATTAATCAACTGTTGGTTTAGATCAAAAATTTAATAAAAATTAAGTTCAATAGAAACTAAAATAACAAATCATTAGACATATTATGGCATCAATTAAAGCAAATAAAAAGAAAAACAAAAGCAATGCGAGAGTTAAGGCATCGGTAGTCACAGGGGGTCCGTCCTCTTCGGCCATATATCAGACACGATCGCAGACCCGAGCGATGCGGCCGAACATCAATTTCTTACCCAATGAAGTGTTGGCTATAATTCTGTCCAAATTAGACCTCAAATCTCAAACGAAGGCCGAAAGTGTGTGCACTCTATGGCGACAAATAGTGAAAGACATGTTCGCAACAAAACGGACTCTTATTATAAGTGAAAATGAAAGCCAAACCGCAATGACAGAAGGGATGGATTGTATCTTTCCATGCGATTATGTGTCCACTTCAGCGCCGGAACAAGTGATCCGTAAGACAATCGCTCAAATTGTGGCCAAATTTCCGGCCATTCGGTCTATTGAGGGCATATTTCACGGGACATTAAAATCTAATCTCATCGACACTTTGTGCAACGGATGCGTCGCCGATATCCATAATCTATATATCACTCAAACAATGGAAGAACCGCTTCATATCACACGTTCAGAGACACAAATAGTGGTCAAAAAGTTCCCTAATTTACAAGAATTTTATATTCGTAGCGATTATGAAATAGTGATCTCTGAGTCGGCTATTAGTGTATTGTTGAGGGGTTTGCCGGCGTTGAAGAGATTCACATTGAAAGAACCGGCAGAGATTGAGAGACGATATCGAGGCACTGTGTTTAAGCACATGAACGCTGGCATACAAGTAATCAAAACTACAGCCTTTTTGTTCAACGCGACCGCCATTTCACGATTGGGCGCTAAAAGACCGGATCAGTTGCGCGAACTTAACCTCAAGAACTTTAACCCCGATTGCATGCCATTAATTGCCGACAATTTCCCGACATTACAAATATTAAGCATTAATTTCTGGTATACAGACTACGACCAGGAAGTCATTAACTTAACACAAGTGTTGGCCTCCATCTCACGTCTCGTCCAATTGCGAGAGCTGTCCATAACTGCGATCAGCGACTGTACCGAAATTGATGTTCAGGATATTGAAAGTCTCAAAGAGTGCCCTAATCTCCATACACTTACCATACGGTCCGCTCACATGACAGACGACTCTATGAAAGCAATGGTTGACAATATCCCGGGTCTCAGACAACTCACTCTTTCCATTGTTACTTTTGAATCTGAAGACCTAATGGTAGTTATGGCACCGATTCGTGGCGCCCGACACTTGCGGTCACTGTATCTAAAGCAGGATAAGGGTTTAACAGACACTCTCGTTGAATGGCTGGTCACCAAATGTCCTCAAATCAGTTTCATTGATGTAATGTTTGGCAATTTAACCATCGATGCGATGATGTCTTGTGTGCGAGTCTGTCGACAACAGCCCAACCGTGAGCTTCGGGTTGTGTTTGACTATTATCTCGAAGAAGATTTTGAAGCCTTAAATGAAGAAATGCCACCAAATTTAACCTTTGAGTACGAATTGTAGTTTTAGATTATATTTTCAATGTTTACGACTTATTGTTAAATTCAATCAGATTTCACAAAATTGTTATTTTATTTCAATAAAATGCTTTACTCGTCGGCATATCATTACTGTTGTCAATAGGGGTTAAAATAGGAAACACACCTAAAGTTATTCTATAATTTATAGCATTGATTATAAACTTATTGTTAAAAGATTACCCATTAATAGGCTTTAATTTTATGGATCTTTTATAAGTTATGTTTTGACGCATATTTATATAAAACGCGCTGTAGTTTGGTTAACAATTATTAAAACAATAATCAAAAGCGAGTGGAGATATAAAATGAATCCTCAAATACTGTAGTTATCATTCATGTATTCAATACTCAAAACATCTCAATAATAAAAATTTCAAATCGATTCAAAACAGTTAGCTTTAATTGTCTAATCAATAAACCAAATAATATTAAAACAACAACTCATAGGACTTTTTATGGGATCAAAGAAAAAGAGAATTAAAATGAGTAAAAGTGATGCGAGAGTTAAGACAATTACAAAGAGTCCGTCCAATGCGGCCACAGATCAGACACGAGTTGAGCCAAACATCAATGATTTTTTACCCGACGAACTGTTGGCTATAATTCTGTCCAAATTAGACCTTAAATCGCAAGTAAAATGCGAAAGTGTGTGCACTCTATGGCGACAAATAGTGAAAGACATCTTTGCATCAAAACACACGCTTACTATCAATGAGTGTAAATACCATTATCTCATTCAAAGAGGAAATACTAAATACAAAGACTGTGTCTTTCCGCACGATTTCGTGTCGCGTTGGGCTTCAGAAGAAGTGATCCGCAGAACTATCACACAAATTGTGGCCAAATTTCGGGCCATTCGTTGTCTTGTGGGCACATTTAATGGACTGAACGCCAATCTTAACAACACTTTGTGTAACCAATGGGAAGCCGATATCCATAGCCTTCATATCAGTTACAATTGTGTGAAACCAATGCGGATCACAGTCTCGGAGATAAAAATGGTGGTTAAAAAGTACCCAAATTTACAAGAATTTTATATCGAGGCATTTAACGATGTTGTGATCACTGAATCGGCCATTGGTTTATTGTTTAAGGGTTTGCCGGCGTTGAAGAGATTTACACTCAAAGGAATGGAAATAAAGGGCAACTTTAAGGGCTATGTATTTGAACACATAAATACCGGCATTCAAATGATCGACACCTCCAGCGCTGTGTTCAACGCGACCGCCATTTCCCGGTTGGGCGCCAAAAGGCCGGATCAGTTGCGCGAAATTAATCTACAACATTTCAATGCCGAATGCGTGGCTCTGATTGGCCACAATTACCCGACATTAGAGAAATTTACCATTAATTTGAGGGCTATAGACGACGGATGGGTCATTGAATTAACGGATGTGTTGGCCTCCATCTCACATCTTATCCATTTGCGAGAGCTGTCGATAATTTCATCAATAAATTGTACGCGTATTGAAGACCTGGACATTCAAAGACTCAGAGAGTGCCCTAATCTCCATACGCTGGCCATAGAGGACGCCGATATGTCCGACAACTGTATGACAGCAATGGTTGACAATATCCCGCTTCTCAGACAACTCACTCTTTTAGACGTTGAGTTTGAATCGGAAGACCTGACGGCTATTTTAGCGCCCATTCGTGACGCCCGACACTTACGGGCGCTGTGTGTGAGCGGTGAGGAACAGGTGTTAACAGACGCTACCTTTGAGTGGGTTCTCAACAATTGTCCACAGATTAGTCACATTGATGTCTCCCAAAGTAGACTCATTACCACCGCAGCGATGGTCAGATGTGTGCGGGTCTGTCGACAACAGCCTAACCGTAAGCTTCACATTACTGTTAACTGTTCTCTTAAAAGGAAATTTGATGTCTTAAATGAAAAAATTCCAAACAATTTGGTTTTTAAATACAAAAATTAATTTATTACTATATTTATTCAATGTTCGTAATTTTAGTTATACTTTTCATTCACAAAATTGTCATTTTATGTCACAAATAAATAAATAAGTAATTTATTCATTGTCTCATTGATTATCATTATATTGTTATGAAATAATGATCAACATGAATTTGGATTTAAAACATTAAGATTGTCATAAAACAGTGTATGACTTCTCGCGAAAAATAAGTGAATAATTTAAAATTTTAAACTAAATCACAGTTAGTTTAGTTTGCAATAAATTACTGTCGAATAACAAACATTACTTTTAAACATAACTAAAGCAGAAAATCGTTTGCAAATTTATTATGGGATCAATTATTTCAAAGAAATGGTGTAAACGTGATCCGAGAGCTACAGAGTCCGGTGCGGTCACAAACTCAATACCAGTCGAGCCAAACATCAATGACTTGTTATCCAATGAAGTGTTGGCTATAATTCTGTCCAAATTAGACCTCAGATCGCAAGCGAAGGCCGAAAGTGTGTGCACTCTATGGCGACAAATAGTGAAAGACATCTTTGCATCAAAACACACGCTTACTATCAATGAATGCAAAAACAATCTTTTTATTCAAAAAGAAAAGACTAAATGCAAAGATAGTGTCTTTCCGTACGATTTCGTGTCGCCTTCGGCTCCGGAAGAAGTGATCCGTCAAACGATCGGACAAATTGTGGCCAAATTCCAGGGCATTCGTTGCCTTTCGGCCACATTTAGTGGACTAAAAGCCAATCTTCAAACTTTGTGTGACGGATGCGACGCCGATATCCACAGCCTTTATATTGTTTACGAAAACAAAAAAGCGCTTCTCATCAAACTCTCAGAGATTCAAATGGTGGTCAAGAAGTACCCAAATTTGCAAGAGTTTTACGTTAAGGGATTTCGCAATATTAAGATCAGTGATTCAGCTATTCGTGAACTATTGAAAGGTTTGCCGGCTTTGAAGAGATTTACACTCAAAGCACCCGTAATGGAGCGAAAAGATAGGGGACATGTGTTTGAGGGGATGAATGCCGGCATTCAAATGATTGATACGTCCAGCGCTCTGTTCAACGCGACCGCCATTTCACGGTTGGGCGCCAAACGACCGGATCAGTTGCGCGAACTCAAACTTAAGCATTTTAATCCCCAATATATGGCTCTTATTGCAGACAATTTCGCGAAATTAGAGAACTTTTATATTGACTTATGGTCTAAAAATACGGCGAATCAAGTCTTCGACTTAACACAAGTGTTGGCCTCCATCTCACGTCTCGTCCATTTGCAAGAGTTGTCGATATTTGCGACCAATAATTGCACTCAAATTCATGGTTCGGATATTTTGAGACTCAGAGAGTGCCCTAATCTGCATACACTTACTATACGGGGCGCTCACATAACAGACAACTGTGTAAAAGCAATGGTTGACAATATCCCGGCTCTCAAACACCTGACTCTTTACAATATAAAAACAGAATCGGAAGATCTGATGGACTGTTTAGCGCCGCTTCGATGCGGCCGACACTTGCGCTCATTAGGTCTGCAAATGAATGAGAAGTTGACGGACACTATCATCGAGTGGTTGGTCACCAATTGTTTATATATTAATCTCATAGACGTTTCTTATGGTTCACGCGTTACCATCGATGCAATGGTCAGGTGTGTGCGGTTCTGTCGACAACAGCCTAACCGTAAACTTCACGTTATTGGTAGCCGTCATCTCGAGAAACAATTTAATCGCAAATTGAAAGAAAAAATGCCAAACAATTTAGTTTTTAAATACAATTAGCAATTTATTTATATATTTTTACTGATCATAACTTCCTGTTATGCCTTTAATTTACAAATTTGTTTTATCCCTAAATTGTATACGAAATAAATCATATTAAATTTGTTTAATTTATGAAAACTAAAAACAATAACGAAAAACAAATTAACTTTTTAGTATAGATTTGACACTAAAATTGTCACAAAACAGTAACCTTTTAGCGATTGATATCTCACGAGAAATATATCAATAATACAAGTTTTAAATTAATAAACTGTTGAATTAGATTACCATAAATCACATTAATTTCACAAATAATTTCAAATAAAACTAAAACAACTAATCTTTAGACATATTATGGGATCAAATAAATCAAATAGAAAGAAAAGTAAAAGTAATGCTAAAGTTAAGGCATCGGTAGTTACAGGGAGTCAGCCCTCTGCGGCCATATATCAGACACGATCGCAGACCAGAGCGATGCGGCCGAACATCAATAAGTTGTTACCCAATGAAGTGTTGGCTATAATTCTGTCCAAATTAGACCTCAAATCTCAAGCGAAGGCCGAAAGTGTGTGCACTCTATGGCGACAAATAGTGAAAGACATGTTTGCAACAAAATGTTCGCTTATTATCCATCAAAATGAACGCAAATTCATGTTGAAAACGGCACTCAATTATAAAGACTGTGCCCTTCCGTACGATTTTGTGTCCACTTCGGCGCCAGAGAAAGCGATCCGTAAGACTATCGCACAAATTGTGGCCAAATTTCCGGGTATTCGGTCACTTAAGGGCATATTTTACTCCACATTGAATTACGATATCATAAAAACTTTATGCAACGGATGCGACGCCGATATCCATAGACTATATATTGTTTACGAAGACTATATGGCTCGCACGCAGACTATACGGACCTTTGGATCACACGCTCAGAGATACAAATGGTTGTCAAAAAGTACCCAAATTTACAACAGCTTTATATTAGTAGCGATTATGAGATAGTGATCACTGAGTCAATCATTGGTCTGCTTTTGACAGGTTTGCCGGCATTAAAGGCATTCGCATTGAAAGGACCGATAGCTGACATGAAGAGGAAATATAGCGGCCGTGTGTTTGAGCGCATGAATGCTGGTATAGAGTCGATCGAAACTACAAGCGTTTTGTTCAACGCGACCGCCATTTCCCGATTAGGCGCCAAAAGACCGGATCAGTTGCGCGAACTTAATCTCGAGAACTTTAATCCCAATTGCATGCCATTAATTACCGACAATTTCCCGACAATAAAAAAATTGTGCCTTAATTTCTGGTTCACTGACTACGGCGAGGACGTCATTAACTTAACGCAAGTGTTGGCCTCCATCTCACGTCTCGTCCATTTGCAAGAGTTGTCCATAACTGCGACTGAAGATTGTACCGAAATTGACGTCCACGACATCCAAGCGTTAAGAGAGTGCCCTAATCTCCATACACTTACCATACGGTTAGCTCACATGACAGACAACTCTATGAAAGCAATGGTTGACAATATCCCGGGTCTCAGACAACTCACTCTTTTTAGTGTGGATTTTGAATCTGAAGACCTAATGGAAGTGATGGCACCGATTCGTTGCGCCCGACACTTGCGCTCACTGTATGTAAAGCAGGAAAACGGCTTTACAGACACTCTCGTTGAATGGCTGGTCACCAAATGTCCTCAAATCAGTTTCATTGATGTAATGTATGGCAACTTAACCACCGATGCGATGATGTCTTGTGTGCGGGTCTGTCGACAACAGCCCAACCGTGAGCTTCGGGTCGTGTTTTGGGGTATTCTCGAGGAAAAGTTCGATGCATTAAATGAACGAATACCACAGAATTTGGTTTTTGAATACATGTATTAATTTAAGTTTATATCATTGTTTATAACTTTCTGTAAACTTTAATTTCACAAAATTGTTATTTTTACAAATGTTTTTAAAAAGTGCTGTTCCATTGATTTTCATTATTTTGTGGTAAATAGGGATTAAAATAATAAAATTACACCTAAAGACAGCCTCGAATTTATGCCATTAATTATGATTTCATATCTAAAGTTATACTCTTTTAATAATGAGATTTTAATTTAAGATATCTTTTATAAGACATTAATAGAATCCTTCATTTCGTTATAAAATGGTTTAGATTTGTAAATGAATTCAAAATAATCTCTATTTATAGACAAATGTCTAAAACAATGCATTTAATAAAACGCGCTGTAATTTGTTTGACACTAATTATATCAAACACTTCACACATTATTTTAAATTAAAGAAAACAACGATTTAACACAAATCAAAATGAGTAAAAGAGATGCGAGAGTTAAAGCACCGGTACTTACAGGGGGTCCGTCCGGTGCGGCCATATATCAGACACGATCGCAGACCCTAGCGATGCGGCCGAACATCAATTTATTACCTGATGAAATGTTGGCTATAATTCTGTCCAAATTAGACCTCAAATCGCAAGTAAAATGCGAAAGTGTGTGCACTCTATGGCGACAAATAGTGAAAGAAATATTCGCCACAAAACGGACTCTTATTATCAATGAGAGTGAATGCGATTCTTTCCTGAAAGAGCCAATCAATCGCAACGACTGTGTCTTTCCGTACGATTTTGTGTCCGCTTCGGCGCCGGAGAAAGTGATTCGTAAGACTATCGCACAAATTGTGGCCAAATATCGAGGCATTCGTAGTCTTGTGGGCATATTTCGTGGATTCGACGCCAATCTTATCAACACTCTGTGCAACCGATGCGATGCCGACATCCATAGCTTACACATCATTTTCAGTGACTTAACACTTCTTTGGATCACACGATCGGAGATACAAATTGTGGTCAAAAAGTATCCAAATTTGGAAGAGTTTTATATTGAGGCAAACGATGAAATAATGATCACTGAATCGGCCGTTGGTTTACTTTTGAAAGGTTTGCCAGCGTTGAAGAGATTTACACTCAAAGCGCTTCAAAATCAGCAGCAATACAGTGGCCAAGTGTTTGAGAACATGAGTGCTGGCATACAATCGATATCCACTTCCAACGCTCTGTTCAACGCGACCGCCATTTCCCGATTGGGCGCCAAAAGACCGGATCAGTTGCGCGAACTTAATCTTAACCACTTTAATCCCGATTGCATGCCATTAATTGCCCACAATTTACAAACGTTAGAAAAATTGTCGATCAATTTTTCGTATTCAAACTACTGTCATAGCGTTGACCTGAAACTAGTGTTGGCCTCCATCTCACGTCTGGTCCATTTGCAAGAGCTGTCAATAACCGCTAATTTCAAATGTAAGGTTATTGACGGTCTCGATATCGCACGGCTAAGAGAGTGCCCAAACATCCACACACTTCGGATGCAATCCGTTCGCATGACCGACAACTGTGTGAAAGCAATGGTTGACAATATCCCGGCTCTCAGACACCTGACTCTTTCTTATGTCCCGTTTGGATCGGTAAACCTGTTGTCGTGTTTGGCCCCAATTTGTGGCGCCCGACACTTGCGGTCACTGTGTTTGCAAGAGTATGAACTGACAGACGATCTCATTGATTGGTTGGTCACCAAATGTCCTCAAATCAGTTTCATTGATGTCATGTTTGGCATACACCTGACCACCGATGCGATGATGTCTTGTGTGCGGGTCTGTCGACAACAGCCCAACCGTGAGCTTCGGGTCGTGTTTTGGGGTTATCTCGAAGAAGACTTTGTGGCATTGAATGAACAAATACCACAAAATCTAGTTTTTGAATACAAATTTTAAAGTAATCCTACATTTTCAATGTTCACAACTTTGTGTCAAGTTTTTAATCCACAAAATTGTTATTTTATTTTAAAATTTGTAAATAAAGTGCTTTAATCGTTGTCCCATTGATTATCATTGCTTATAAATCAATATCAGATGTCAACCATTTCTCTCACATTTGATAAATTTGATTACTATTACATTTATAAATAATAAAAATATATTACAATTTTTAAAGTTATTTGCAAACAATTAAAAATTAAAATACAAAATAAAGTGAGAGTAAAGTCTGGACTGAAAACTCTTAAACCGACAGAAAAAATGTCCGGAAGTGATAACAGCGGGAGAGAGGGGTCACAGGAAAGGCGGCGACGGCGACCGGAATGGACGGCACCCACCAGACAGACAATCCCGGGCTCCGCCACTCCTGACCAATGGCGGCCACACTTGAGATCTATATCCGGACAACGGGTTTCACAATTGCAAGAAAGATCTCAATCGCCAATCAGATCGGTATCACCGGCGAGATCTCAATCGTCGCGCAGATCACTATCACCCGCCAGATCAACGTCATCGGCGGTAAGCGCGACATCATCTCATCAATCAGTATCGCCGACCCCATCGGTGTTCAGAGATCGATACACACCTCCGCCCAGAACTCCATTGCCGGCCAATGCGGGCACTTCTGGACAAACAGGCTCTCCAACAGTGCGCCGACGACCGGACTCTCCGTTTCCGACTCGTCGGGGTTCGGGCGGTCGCAGGGGATACGTCCCGGCACTGCCTCCTATGCCAGACATCGACCGATACGGTTATGGCAGCGATAGCGACGACGAAGATTTCGCGCCCATTCAACGCGCGCCACCGCACCGGCAGTCACTGCCCGTACAGCACATCCCGGCGTTCCGACCGCAACCAGCGCCGGGTCCGTCCGGCAGTAGTCGTCACGAAGTGGCCATCGATATACCCGAACCCCGCGGAAGGGCACCGACCAGAGCGAACACAATGGACACCGCAATGTTTGGAAGGGGTGGCGTTTTCGGCGGATTCAGGCCGGGAATTCTTGAGAGCGGCTTTAATATGCCCGACAATTGGATCCGAGAGAGGGATCCGATGCCCGACTATCTATACCCTCGACGTGGAGGTCGGCGTCGGCCGCAGCCGGACGGGCAGCCGCTGTGTCTGCTTTGCGGCGACGAACGGTCGATACCGTATTACGTGTGCGGCTGTCGCGGAGATGTGGCCAACATTTGCTACCCGTGTCTGCGGGCGTCGGTTGTGGCGAAAGCGCAGGACACGGATCAGCGGTACGACCACTGCTACACATGCAATGAGAACTACAGGGGTTTGTTGTTTGTGGTGCGCAAGAATACGGCCGATCGGCGCCGAGAGAGGCGACAATTCATGGCGGCACAGATGCGCGACGAGTGGCGGTCACTCGTGGCCCCCATCCCTGCCGTGGCGTCGCTCAATACAGCGGTTGGCGTATTTGCACCCGACTTCTGGCCATACATTTTGGGTCTCAGTTTCTTTCTGTTGATGGCTTTCTATTTGTGTCGTTTCCGTGAGTACAGCAGCCGCTCATCGGTTATCCCGCGTCCTGTCCTCTATCGGGTGGTCGACGTTAGGATCGACACCAGAGTGGCTCAGCCCAAGCCTAGCGATGGTCACAATCAGTAAGTTTTTGGGCCATTTATTCAAAGTTTAATAAATAAAGATAATTGTGATCTTATTTATAGGGGTTTTAAAAAATTAATTTTATTGATTTATACTAATTTTTGATTTTACAAATCTGTTTGTTTATTGTATAATATTTCCAATAGATATTTAATTGATATACAGTATGGCATAATAATATAGTTAACAACACAAAAATACAAATATAATAATTGAATTTTGGCATTAATTAAGTGTTTATATAATGAAAAATGTTTGGCAGAATTGGCATGATTATATTCCACTATACAGTACACTGAATTGGGTATTTTAAAAATAATAACTTATTATTAATAAGTGGGACAATTGGTGGACAATAATTTCATAATTATAATTATTTGACGAAGCAATATATTTATTAGAAAACATGATAAAATCAAGCATTAAAAATGTATTAAGATAGTATAACTAAACATAATAATATTGTTTAGTTTTATAATTTCATTGAGATTAATAAATAATTAATGTAAATAAATGACTATAATATTAATTAATCTAAAATTATCAGTTTAAATAATAATAATAGTAGTAAACATTAAGCATTTTCCAATGATCACAATCTAGCAAACTATTAGATATTTAAAATAATCTAAAGATAATTAACCAGATTTATTCGACAATACATTTAATACCTCTTCGTTTGCCGAGATCCACAATTTTTTGTTTATGCTCAATTTGATCGGCTTTATCATAGGTAGGAATATTAATAAAACTCAAATAGGTAATCGAGGTGATTTTAACCATAATATCATACAAGCATTTATAATCTAGATAAGTAAACGTTGTATGCTCTTTTATATCTAGATCTTCATGCAATTCCACACGAAAATCAGTTAAATTACGGCAATTGGCGATACTGGCGGCTATGGCCCGCATATGGCACCCATTTTCAACATCAATACTACAATCATATAAAATGAGTTGCGAGAGTTGGGGCAGGTTTTGCAACAAACGCTCAAACGGCTCCTTATTTAGCTCACCATTCATTAATTTTAACGAGGTAAGAGTATTACAAAAACTAGCCTGGCTAATCATGCCTAACAACTGGTCGCACCCATTACCCAGGCGAAATGTCAGGGCCTCCAAAGTGCTTATACCCATCACAGCTCTATAAAAACCTAAGGTATCTATACTGTGGTCGCCATCAATATTGCAGTCCTCGCACGAGCCGTAGAAATTAAACGCATCGATGTTGAGGGCCCGCAGACCGGGCAATGTTAAGGCCCTCATTGACTGGACGGCCAATATTGACGGCTCCTTGGATTCCAGGCGCAAAAACTCGAGCGTCCTATTCAGCGATATAGAGGCCAATATTTTCCGCAAGGGCGATTCACCTTGGTCTAATTTATAAGGCTTTTTAATGCGGGTAACCTGCCTCTGATTAAGATGTAAAAACTTTAGTTCGGTGGTATCGGCGAGCAGGGTGAAACATTGCGGACTGAAATCGGCCCTGGTGATAATTATTTTGAGCTCGTCCAGCCCCTGGCACCGGGCGAACAGTTGCATGATGGCCAGGTTAATATCGTAGGAATGTTTTATAGGGTAGGGTGCACGATCGTCCATGCATAGATGTTTGAGTTGTGGTACTATACGATCTAACATATGAATCCAACCATCTTGCTCAAATTTGGTGCCATTAATATACAAGCACTCTATTTGCGGACAACTTTGGACCAATTGTTCAATTAACGAGTAGGTAATCTCTATGTTGTAACCAAGGTCCAATGACTTTACCTTCTTGTATTGGTTTGGATCTAAGCCAATATTCTATGAGTAATACAAAATTAGCCAGAAAGTTTTTTTTGAATATACTGTACGTGTTTAAATATTTCTAGATTATATTTTATATTTTGTTCATATTTATTTACCTGGAAAAATTGAGTGATTGTCATTTCAGATGTAACATTTTCCGGGTTTTTATGCTTGGATAGAGAACAGACCCCTTCCTTGTAATCAGTAGCACCATGGTGAGTTGATGAACATTTTACTGATAATTGTGCATTATTGTTAGTGATTTTGATGAAATTTATATGGTCATCCTCTTCTGACACATCAACCATGATTGTTTTTGTTGAATAGTTTATAATTACTAGTTTTAATACACAAAACCACAAACAATATTATGTGATTATTACATCATACTTTTTACTTAAAATTAAAATTTTTCGTTAATATTTGTTTGAAACGAATTAATAAGAGTATATATTCGCACAATTTATGTAACAAATTGAATGCAAAATTGCAAATAGTGTTTGAGAATTGAATTGTTTTAAAGACAAAACATTATTACAAATTCATGTTTAATTCAACCGTTTCTGTTGTCTGGGAATTCAATGTCTGCATAATATTTTCCACACAAATACAGTACACATGCAATCATGCAATGCGTTTGCGTTATATAACACATTAGAGAGAGAGAGAGAGAGAGAGAGTTAAAAGGGTTCTCACAGTGATTACAGCACTGGTACAGTAGTGTGTGGTATAAATAAAAACCCAGACACATTATTAGTTATAATAAAAATAATTTATTAGATAACATGTTGTTAAAAATGTTATGTTTGAATGCATGCAATGTTATGTATTTTGGTCTATTGAAGTGTTTATGTATTTCATTGAAACTATTATATAATTATTGTTGTTTTATTTCGCATATTTGTAGTTACATTGTTATGTAAGGGTTGAAGGGGGGGGGGTTAGGTGAATGCTAAAGAATTACGATTATTTGAGTGATAAATANATCGGCGCCGAGAAAGGCGACAATTCATGGCGGCACAGATGCGCGACGAGTGGCGGTCACTCGTGGCCCCCATCCCTGCCGTGGCGTCGCTCAATACAGTGGTGGGCGTATTCGCGCCCGACTTCTGGCCATACATTTTGGGTCTCAGTTTCTTTCTGTTGATGGCTTTCTATTTGTGTCGTTTCCGTGAGTACAGCAGCCGCTCATCGGTTATCCCGCGTCCTGTCCTCTATCGGGTGGTCGACGTTAGGATCGACACCAGAGTGGCTCAGCCCAAGCCTAGCGATGGTCACAATTAGTAAGTTTTTGGCCCATTTATTCAAAGTTTAATAAATAAGATGGATTGTGATCTCGGTATAGGGGGTTTTAAAAAAAGGTATTTTAATGATTTATACTAATTTTTGGTTTTACAAATCTTTTTGTTTATTGTATAATATTTTTTATAAATATTTAATTGGAGTAACATTATACCATGGAGTAGTTAATAACAAAAAAAAAAATACAAATATAATCATTGAATTTTGGCATCAATTGAGTGTTCATAGAATGAAAAATATTTGGCAAAATTGGCATGATCATATTCCACTATACACTGAATTGGGTATTTATATAATAAGTAAGACAAATATTAATACAATATTAATAATTTAATAATGATAATTATTTGACGAAGCAATATAATTATTAGACAACATGATGAAATCAAATTTTCATTAAAAATGTACAATGTATTAAGATAGTATTACTAAACATATAATAATAATATTGAATAATTTTATAATTTCATTGAGATTAATAAATAATTAATGTAAATAAATGATTATAATATTGATTAATTTAAAATTATCAGTTTAAATAGTAATAAACATTAAGCATTTTCCCATGGACATAATTGATATCATCTAGCAAACTATTAGATATTTAAAATAATCTAAAAATAATTAACCAGATTTATTCAACAATACATTTAATACCTCTTTGTTTGCCGAGATCCACAATTTTTTGTTTATGCTCAATTTGATCGGCATTATTAATAGGAATATTAATAAAACTCAAATAGGTAATCGAGGTGAGTTTAACCATAATATCATGCAAGCATACATAATTTAGATAGGTAAACGTTGTATGCTCTGTTATATCTAGATCTTCATGCAATTCCACACGAAAATCAGTTAAATTACGGCAATCGGCGATACTGGCGGCTACGGCCAACATATCGCACCCATTTTCACCACCAATACTACAATCATATAATATGAGTTGCGAGAGTTGGGGCAGGTTTCGCAACAAACGCTCAAACGGGTCCTTATTTAGCTCACCATTCATTAATTTCAGCGAGGTAAGAGTATTACAAAAACTGGCCTCGCTAATCATGCCTAACAGCTGGTCGCACCCATTACCCAGGCGAAATGTCAGGGCCTCCAAAGTGTTTATACTCATCACAGCTCTATAATAACCTAAGGTATTTATACTGTGGTCGCCATCAATATTGCAGTCCTCGCACGAGCCGTAGAAATTAAGCGCATCGATGTTGAGGGCCCGCAGACCGGGTAGTGTTAGGGCAGTCATTGACCGGACGGCCAATATTGCCGGTTCATTGGATTCCAGGCGCAAAAACTCAAGCGTCTTATTCAGCGATATAGAGGCCAATATTTTCAGCAAGGGCGATTTAGCACGCTTTAATTCATGACGCTTGAACTTGTCAATGCAGGTGACCCGCCACTGATTAAGGTGTAAAAACTTTAGTTTGGTGGTATCGGCGAGCAGGGTGAAACATTCCGGAATAAAGTCGCCCCTGGTGATAATTATTTTTAGCTCGTCCAGCCCCTGGCACCGGGCGAACAGTTGCATGATGGCCATGTTAATATCGTATGAATTGATTATAGGGTAGGGTGCACGGTCGTCCATGCATAGATGTTTGACTTGTGGTGCTAGGCGATCTAACATAAGGTTCCAACCATCTTGCTCAAATTTGGTGCCATTAATATACAGGCACTCTATCCGCGGACAACTACTGACCAATTGTTCAATTAACGAGTAGGTAATCTCTGTGTTGTAACCAAGGTCCACTGACTTTACCTTTACGTATTGATCTGGATTTAAGTCTATATTCTATAGGTGATACAAAATTAACCAGAAAGTTTATGTTTTTAAATATTTTCTAGGTTACATATAATATTTTGTTTATATTTATTTACCTTGAAAAATTGAGTGATTGTCATTTCAGATGTAACATTTTCCGGGTTTTTATGCTTGGATAGAGAACAGACTCCTTCCTTGTAATCTTTAGCACCATGGTGAATTGGTGAGCCTTTCAGCGATGATTGTGTATTATTGTTAGTAATTTTAATGAAATTTATTCTGAAAGGGTCATCCTCTTCAGACACATCAACCATGATTGTTTTTGTCGATTTTAATTGAATCGTTTATAATTACTAGTTTTAATACACAAAATCACAAACAATATTATGTGATTATTACATCATAATTTTCACTTGAAATTAAAATATCTCGTTAATATTTGTTTGAAATTAATTAATACAAGTATATATTCGCACAATTCATGTAACAAATTGAATGCAAAATTGCAAATAGTGTTTGAGAATTGAATTGTTTTAAAGACAAAACATTATTACAAATTCATGTTTAATTCAAACGTTTCAGTTGTCTGGGAATTCAATGTCTGCATAATATTTTCCACACAAATACAGTACACATGCAATCATGCAATGCGTTTGCGTTATATAACACATTGAATTCCCAGACAACTGAAACGTTTGAATTAAACATGAATTTGTAATAATGTTTTGTCTTTAAAACAATTCAATTCTCAAACACTATTTGCAATTTTGCATTCAATTTGTTACATGAATTGTGCGAATATATACTCTTATTAATTCGTTTCAAACAAATATTAACGAAAAATTTTAATTTTAAGTAAAAAGTATGATGTAATAATCACATAATATTGTTTGTGGTTTTGTGTATTAAAACTAGTAATTATAAACTATTCAACAAAAACAATCATGGTTGATGTGTCAGAAGAGGATGACCATATAAATTTCATCAAAATCACTAACAATAATGCACAATTATCAGTAAAATGTTCATCAACTCACCATGGTGCTACTGATTACAAGGAAGGGGTCTGTTCTCTATCCAAGCATAAAAACCCGGAAAATGTTACATCTGAAATGACAATCACTCAATTTTTCCAGGTAAATAAATATGAACAAAATATAAAATATAATCTAGAAATATTTAAACACGTACAGTATATTCAAAAAAAACTTTCTGGCTAATTTTGTATTACTCATAGAATATTGGCTTAGATCCAAACCAATACAAGAAGGTAAAGTCATTGNTAATTGAATGAATTCATAGACTTTGTAGGGATCGGGCGTCTCATCCCTTTCTAAAGCCTTTTTTCTCGTATAGTTTTCATACTTTTGCAACTTTTTGTAGCTTTTCTTCAATAGTTTGCTAATTGACATACAATAGCAAAGTGTGAGCATAAATAGGACGACAAACATTATCAGGAAAACGCCAAAGAAACCAAATACAATGGACAGGAATGGTGTCATTCGGGTTATTGTCATTTTTGTTGTCTAATTACTAACAAATTGTAACCGATTTATAAATTGAGACAAATATAACGGAATGTATTTGTAATCTATTTTGACTGTAGTTTGAATTATTGTTTTTTAGTAACGTTTAATTTGATTGATTGTCAAATAACGTGGGCTAACATTATTCAATATAACAATGTTTTTCAGACTAAAGTACATTACTTTTCTATTGGAAATATACTTTTATTAAACTCTATTAGCAAAATATTAATTTTATTACATGTATTTAAATTCTGGCAAAAATACTATAAAACATTAAAAAAAAGTAAACAAAATTCAAATAGTCTTATAAGTTATAAATAAAAGTTATTAAAAAAACATAAATCAAAACGATTATAAAACTAAATATAATTAATAACCAAATTGTTTGGTATGGTTTGATTCAAGGCCTTAAAGTCACTCTTCATGTGATGGCCAAACATAGCGGTAAGCAATCGGTGGGACTGTTGTCGACAGACCCGCACACAAGTGACCATCGCATCGGTGGTAACATTGGGTGAAAAGCTGACATCGATGTCACGGATTTGGGAACAGTTAACGACGAGCCACTCAACCAACGCATCGGTCGGTTCGTCGCCGCACACCGACAGTGACCACAGGCGTCGGGCGTCACGTATGGGCGCAAAAACGGTCGTCACGTCATCCGATGGGTGAGTGAAGCCATGGAGGGATAGTTTGCGAAGACCTGGCATACAGTCGACGATCGTTTGGACACAATTGTCGCTCATGTGTATAGAGCTAAGTGTTAGCGAACGGAGTTTATCGCACCGCCGGAGCTCTTGAATGTCCCGCTCGTCGACGTAGACGTAGTTCCAGTTGTGAGTCAACCCAATCGACAACTCTTTCAAACGGATCAGACGCGAGACCGACGCGAACACCGCTGTCAACGAGTTGTGGTCACTGTTTATCATCAGATCCACGGATAGTCTCCTGAGTGTCGAGAAATTGTCGGCAATTATAGGCATGCATTTGGGATCAGATCGCGTGACGTCCAGTTCGTACAGTCGGTTGAGCCGTTTGCGGGCCAATCGGTCGACAGCCGTCGCGTTCAAGAGATCGCCCGATGTTTTGATGCCACAGACGCCGGCACTCATGCGCTCAAACACATCGCCCCGATATCGGCGTCTAATCGGCTCTTTCAATGTGAACCACTTGAGCGCTCGCAACCCCTTCAACAGCAAACCGATGGCCGATTCGCTGATCACTATATTATCGGTGCCGTCGACACAGAACTCTTGCAGATTCGGGTACTTCTTGACCACCATTTGAATCTCCTCGCGAGTGATGACAAACTTATTGTTATTAAAGTAGTAAATGTCGAGTGAGTGGATGTCGGCGTCGCACCGGCGGCACAGGGCGTCCACGACATCGGTGTTGAGTTCCCTAACGGTTGCGTTGAGAGACACGATGTGATGATATTTGCCCACAATCTGTGCGATCGCCCGGCGCTTCGCTTTACGGTCAGAGTTTTGTGGTATAAAGTCCTCCAGAAAGACACAGTCCTCGTGAGCGCACACCTCGTCGGCCGCGCGACGGAAGACAAGTCCGCTCTCGTCGATAGTCAACGAATGTTTGGTCGCAAAGACACCGACAACTAGTTGTCGCCATTGAGTGCACACTCTTTCGGCCATAAGTCGTGATTTGAGGTCCAGTTTACCCAAAATGATGGCCAGAAGTTCGTTGGGAAGCATATCATTGATGTTGGACTCGATTTCTATGCCCACCAAAGGCTCAGTTCTGTTGTCACTTCTATTCATTTTTGAGACACTTGTCATCACTTCAATGGATAACTTGAGAAGATTTAGAAGACTTTTATTTGTATTGTCGTTGAGTTTGTATTTCTAATCAATTCTTCTCTTTATTACACAAAATTTCATTAACTGTCAGTTGTTTTGAATATGGATTCAAATTTGTATTTTAATTGTTGGCATTTTCTTTGGTTAAAATTAATTCACACTTTTATTTCACGTTTTATATACAATAGACCATTAGTTTCAGCGATTGTTTGGTATAATTAGTGGCAAACAAATTACAGCGCGATTTACTAAATGTATTGTTTGAGACATTGCTTTAATTTGTTTCACTAATTATACCAAACATTCGTTGAAACCAAAAAAAAAAAATGATTGAAAATACAAACTAAATGTAACAGTAATTTGTTGGCAATGAATGTCTCGCGAGAAACATATGAATAATGGAAACACAAATTTGAATTCATATTTAAAACTGAAGTTTGATTTCGTAATAAAGAGTGAAATCGATTGGAAATACAAACTCAAACACAAACCAAATAAAGACAATTATAAGACATTAAGTGTTCGTTGAAGTGATGATAAGTGTCTCAGAAATGAGTGGACGCGAGACCAGAGTTGAGCCATCGGTGGTGACAACGGATCCGATTGATAAGACAGTGGTTGAGATGACAGTTGTGGAGCCGAACATCAATGAGATGCTTCCCAACGAACTCTTGGCCATCATTTTATCCCAATTGGACTTCAAATCGCGATTAATGGCCGAAAGAGTGTGCACTCAATGGCGACAACTAGTTGTCGGTGTCTTTGCGACTAAACATGAGCTGAGTATCGACGCGAGCGGATTCGTCTGTCGTCGAGATGCGGACGAGCGCTACCAATGCGAGGACAATGTCTTTCTCGACGACTTTATGCCCCAAACCACTGCTCGTAAAGTGAAGTGTCGGGCGATCACACAAATTGTGGCCAAATATCATCACATCGTTTACTTGAAGACAACGGTTAAAGGACTCAATAGAGACGTTGTGGACGCCCTGTGCCGCCGGTGCGACGCCGACATCACCACTCTTGACATTTACTACTTTAATACCAAAAAGTTTGTCATCACTCGCGAGGAGATCCAAATGGTGGTCAATAAGTACCCGAATTTGCAAGAGTTTTGCGTCGACGGCTTCTTTAAGATAGTGATCAGCGAATCGGCCATTGGTTTACTGTTGAAAGGGTTGCGAGCGCTCAAGTGGTTCACATTGAAAGAGCCGATTAAAGGTCGATATCGAGGCTTTGCGTTTAATCGCCTGAACCCCGACATTCGGAGCATCAAAACGTCTGGCGATCTCTTGAATCCGAAAGCCGTCCACCGGTTGGCCCGCAAACAGCGAAAGCATTTGTATGAACTGGAGGTCAGCCGCTGTTATCCCGAAAGTATGCCTATAATCGCCGACAATTTTCATGCATTAAGACGACTATCAGTGGAACTGAAATCAGGCTCTCATCACTCGTTGACAGCGATATTCGCGTCGATCTCACGTCTGGTTTGTTTGAAAGAGCTGTCAATTGAATGCAGATTTGGTTTCGTTCACAAGCGACACATCAAAGAGCTCCGGGCGTGCGATAGACTCCGTTCGCTAACCTTAGCGGCAGTGGAAATGGGCGACAAGTGTTTGCACACAATCGTCGACTGTATGCCAGGTCTTCGCAAACTATCGCTCGATAACTTCATTTGCACCGCCTTTTCATCGGACAACTTGACTGACGTTTTGGGGCCCATACGCGACGCCCAACACTTGCGATCGCTGTCTATTAGTAGCCGAGACCCGAAGGATAGTATGGTTGAGTGGCTCGTCGTTAACTGTTCCCAAATCCGTGACATCGATGTCAGCTTTTGCTCTCAAATTACGACCGCTTCGATTGCCAGTTGTGTGCGGGTCTGTCAACAAGAGGCCGACCGATCGCTGACCACAACGTTCAGCCGTAATATGAAGAAACCGTTTGATGACTTGAATGTAACGGTTCCCAACAATTTGACTATTAATTACTACTAATTTCATAAGAGATTTTTATTTATGTTTTTATTATTTGTTTTAAGTATTTTATTTGTGGCTTTATTTTAATTTTGTTTAAATTGTCTATAATTTTGATATTATTTTTATTTCAATTTAAATATTTTAAATTTAATATTTAATACTTTGATGTAATTATTTCATTTATTAATAAACAAAACAACAAAATTATAACTTTAATAAAAACATAAATTTTATTTCAATTATTCAAATATTGCAAAAACAAAACCATTTCTAAATATGAAATATTAGGTCATTTGACAATGTTCAGGCCTAACTGATTTCTAGTGTAGCTAAAATTATGATAATGGTATTATAATTTAAGTTAACATTCTTAGGGACCAGAAACCAAGTTTCATAAAATTCGCATCAATAGTTATGGCACAGGAATATTTTATATGACACCTGCCAAAATAATGCATTCCTATGGGAGAGTGGCTATTTCAGTATTTATTGACGTGTAATTTTAGACTAAAATTTATCATGCTTAAACAATAATACAGATGATACAAAACCCTTACTCTTCTGAAATCTTCCATATTTAATGAATCTAATGATATGCTATTCAATGGCCAACATTGACCGCTACCCCAGCTGTGACCAAATTTTGATAGGTAGTCAACCCGATTGGCGGCCTGTGTTCGGTCGGTTCGGATTTAATTTCCATAATGGTTAATGTTATGAAATCTTCCTAAAACTATTGTCGGATAACTAATTGTGAATTTCAATAACCAAATATTCACTTTAAACATGTATTTTGTAAAAATATTTTAACTTAAAAAATGTAATAATTTTTTACCAA
>CAJPIZ010000435.1:0-25025 GCA_905368565.1 Medioppia subpectinata
TATATATAATTAATTTATAATCTTTACTAATTTGATTACTGTTTGACTAAATTCTATTCATAAGTATTTCAATTTATATCTATAAATAATTACCAAACTCTTGATACAATTCATGTTTAATAGTCTTTCTGTTGGGTTTTCTGTTCCCTAAAATGGCAGTCAATGGTTTAGTGGCGTCTAATTGTTGTCCATCTGCGGGCACATCCATTAGTGTAGTCCTGGGGTTAGGATTTGTAGCAATGGGTAAATTGTGTGATGTATTTGGGTTTCTGTAGGCGTTGGCGAAATTGAAGCGAACTGTTCTCTGGGGTGTTGTCGATGGACTGCTCGGACTATTCATATCGTAATAACTATCGGGCGATGAATGGACGGGTGAAATGGAGCTATTGTTCCAAACATTGTATTGTTTCCTATAATTCTTGTCGGAGTTGAGGTCAAGAGTTGTCGGTCGCAAACTTTTATTCAGCTGATAGTGAGTCCCGCTTTTGTTAAAGTCTTCGTCGCTTGATTTGAACGATGGGTTTATGTTTGAACTGTTGGACGAACTCCGGCGATGGTATCTGTAATGTCCGGCGTTTGACACATTGTCACGGGTTTCCGAGGGATCCACGTATCGGTTGGGCATCTCTTCGGCGACCATATCTCTGTTGGCGATATTGTAATCACTTTCGCAACTGGTTGTCGAGGATTTGCGTCGGGAATAGGTTTGGGGGCCTTTGAAGTCGACGTTAATACTCGGTCGCGACGAATACTTGGTGTGTCCGTGATATGTGGCGTTCTTGTTCTCGATGTTAGCGCCGCTATAGTAATCCAATTCATCGATTGAGTTGCCGTCGTAGGTGTCGTCCGACGCCTTCTGGAGGTTCTGTTTCTGAACCGAACGTATATCAGATCCGAGTGCTATGTTTGCGATCATTGCGCCTGAATTATGGGTTAATAAAACACAATATTTTGGTTAAAATTATAATTTATTTCAAAATCAGATCTCATAAAACGGACCAATTTTTCCGATCGCAGAGTCAATACTGGAAAAGAATTTTCTCTTATTTCGGTGTTCGACAGATGAAGAGCCAGAAGACGCCTCATTCGACTGCAAACCGCTATCGCATTCCTCGGCTGTCGTATAAATAATAATCATAAGATTATGCAATTCATGGGCGGCTGTCATAACATACGGGTGTCGTCGAGTACAGTGTTGTAGGCATAAAAAGTGCTCATATTCTGGTAAGGAATGCCCTTTCCTTTGTCAAAATTGGGTTCACTCTTCCAGACCTGATTCATACGTTTGCGTTCCCTTTGATGTCTAGTACTCGGGCCCCAAGTGTTTGGGGGCGGCGTTACAGCGTATGCCCGAAGTCGCGACACTGAACCGGTTGTGGGCGTTGGGGACAGACTTTCAGGACTAGATGTGACGGTAATATTGTGGCGAAAATTCTGCGGCAAACTTATCTCGTGAGTCGATCCGTGTTTCAACATATCCTTCAATAGTTTCTTTTTACGGAACTTTCCTTTTCTCTTCTTTGGCTGAGGTTTGGAGTCGTGTTGTTGTTGAAGAATAATGACATTCAATTCACGGCCCAACAGATCCATCTCTCGTTCAGCCAATTCCCGTTCGCGCTCTTTAAGCACCTGTTCTTTCACTTGTTGTTCAACCATAGCTTTAGTTAACTCTTCCTCTCGAGACCGCAACTCCTTTTCTTTAGTCTTCAGTTCTTCAAGAATTTGATTGATTTCTTCCTTCCAATCATTTCTCATTGTGTGAAAAGATTCGGCATTTGTTTCGGGAAACTGAGAGTTTGCGATATCTATCAGACTATTGAGAATACTTTCAAAGTCCGGCCGATTGTGAGGCGTCTCATCCCAACACGCTTTACAATTACAAACACAGATAAACATTAAAACCAATCGTTTTACCAATAAATCAATACAACACACCTTCGAGAAGGGCTTTGAATTCCGGCGGACACGAGGAGGGAATGGGAAGAATTAATTTATTCATAGCTACTCCATATGCAACTGCCAGAGCATCGATGCCTTTATATGGCATCTCTCCCGTCAAGATCTCCCAAACGACAACACCATAACTGAAATGATTCAATGCAAACAATTAACGCAATTCTGATAATATAGAAACGCATTGTTATAATACCTCCAGACGTCACTGGCCTTTGAGAAAGTCGATGATTTAATCACTTCGGGAGCCATCCAGGCATAAGTGCCCGCTTGAGACATACGCGTGGTTTTGCTTAGTTCTCGCGCTAATCCTAAATCTGTAATCTTCAGTGTCTTCCGAAACCAGTTGTCGTCATCGATCGGCTCATTCAGAAGAACTAAACAATAGGTAAACATTTGTTTGCTATTAAAACAAAATCATTTGTCAACAAATTAGTTATGCAAACCATTGCTAGACTTGAGATCTCTGTGAATAAGAGAAATGGGAGTCTTTTTGTGTAAGTAATTCATGCCATCAGCTATTTGTATGGCCCACTCGCAGATGACGGCCGGCGGGATGTGTTTGCCGGACAATACCCTATTCAAAGAGCCGCCCCTCAAGTATTCCATCACAAGACACAGATTCGGTTCTTTCAAACAGACGCCAATCAAGTGAACGATATTCGGGTGATCTAAAGCCCAGAACAGTCGCGCCTCTTGTCTAACACCGGCCAACACTTCAGATATATCTTCGTTGAGGTCCTGTCGCGCGGCTTTCACGGCCACCTCATCGCCCCTCCAAATCCCTTTATACACTTTACCAAACCCTCCGATTCCTATCACTTCTTCCAGTTTTAATTCATTGAAATCTATTTGACATATTTGTGGCAAAACCGGGACCTCATTCGGTGCACACCTCTCGGGAATCACGAAATTGGATGGAAATATGCCGACCCTTTGGCCAATCTTTCCCGTCCACCAGCCTTTAGATAACACATACAATATTAGATACAAATGCAATACAATAGACATATGAGACATACCCTCATCGCCAGAGATCCTGGTATCAGTTGAGAGCACTTCCACTCTGTCCCCCCTCTGAAGGGAGAGCTCGTCATCACCGGTGGCCTCGTAGTCAAAGATGGCCGTCCAGATGGACGTCATCTGCGGTGGACGACCACAACCACTCATTGCCTGTATTTACACAAAAGCCATCCAAACATCCATCAAATCATTGGAGACACAAAAAGAGGTCAACAAAAGACAAGTTTTAATTATAAAGCAATGAATGGTAAATACCTTTGACTGGATTTGAGCCAAAACTCAATCCCAAGTAATGGATGTCTCGGAGAAAATCATTGCATTCGTGGACACAATATGTCTGTCGAGGAATGAGTGGTCGGATTGAGTAGAAGAAGAAGAAGTGAATCTCACTTTCAATACACAAATTGAGACAATAATTGTGTGAATGTTTTCCTCGTATTTAGGATTCAATCCTTAAAAGGATTCAAACATTTGTTTCAATAATTTTGAGCACAAAAAGAGAGACAAACTTTGATATGGCTTTCGATCACAACTTCAGCTGTCATTCAATTCATACATACATTCAAAGCGATCATCAATTCATTAACCATTCATTCAATTGAATCCACAATTAATTTTCATTATAAATACACAGAAAACTAATAAATAATTGATAAACAAATTATAAAAAATAAATTACAATACGTTTAGTGTAAACGCCATTAACTATAATAACAGAAATTCATTTCTCTTATGCATTGAGAAAAATAGAGTCAATTAAAGCGAGTTTTATATCATTTTCAATACGATTTCAATGCAATAGAAATGCATTACTTTTTAGGCTATACTCTACTCAACAACAAAACAAAACTTGATTTTCGTGTTTAGAAAAAACTATACTTTGTTTTAGTTATAGTTATGCCATCTTTTGTCACATCTTTTTGTTATGCAAAACTTTTTTATCGCTAATAAAAATTATTATTGCAATCATTGAATGGTATGTTTTGGGATTTACATTACATTACAGCGAGTGATAAATATAATCCAGGTATTACTACTTCACTACACGTTTAAATAGTGTTTTTATTGAATATTTTCCCAAATTATTGCTATATTTTTTACTCCACTTTTCCTTAAGAAGTTCCTCTAATTATTGCAAAAAAACTATACAAAAACCTATAAGTTTTAAATAAAAAATTATTTTTATCCAATAATATAAAGTTTATTTAAGTTTAAATTTATTTGAAAAAACATTAAATAACAATTATTGTTATTGTACAATGTATATTTACAAATGCAATACAATTATTATATTGAAAACCATTCAGTCATTAGACATTATACTGTAAAGTGAATAGCATTTGAAGAATTTAACCATAAGTATTATTGAAATACAAGGCTAGACCTAAATTGTAAGTAATATAGGAATTTGAAACAATCCTCTCAACTGTTTGATAATACTTTAACATTAATACTACTCTCTATGAGTAGATCCCTTTAAATTCACTACATGTACACAATATTATCGTAAAAACACAAATATTCTCTAATATCAGAATAATATCATAAAAGATATCGTTTAATAACATATTACTGTAGTGTTTGGGGCTTTAATACAGTGTTTTTATAATATATTTTTTATTATATGCTTTAATAGTTGGCATCAGATCTAAAATCAGATAAAGTAAAGAAAATTTCACATTTTTATGTCTTACGGAGTATTTGCTATTTTTTCTATAAAAATATTTTTTATAAAATATTGATATTTTAGTGCCAAAAATATATTCTATTTGATACTATATCTGATATAAATTATATCATATAACTATATACATAATTTCAAGTTAAGTAGTCATTGCTTTTGATATTGTGTTTGACGGACACAGACTCTTATATTTACAAAATACATTAAAGATCTTAAGTATTTCTCAATGAACTTATCAAATGTGAGGCCAAACATAATGCTAAGGTTGAGGTTAACCTAATTTGTCGCTAATATTGAAAAAACAATACCGTAATATTACATACATAGCGCACACCCCGTGTATAACGCACAGTAAGAAATTTACAGTATTTTTAAATAAAAAATTAGCTATAGATAACGCGCGCCCTGTATACATGCACGTCCTCTACTATATATTACAAATTTATTAGTGTTGATTAATTAGTGCTAGAATAAACAAGTGTTTTTAAAATACAAATAGAAACAAAATATTATGATGTGTTATCTATGGGATAATACGGTACTATATTTCAGTTATACTGTAATAGGGATAAAGAAGATAGGAATTTGTAATACTCTCGCAATTTACTCGTTAATGATCTTCAGCTGAAATTTCAATGTTTCAAAATAAATGAAACCAATGTTTAGAAAAGATAATTAATAATTGAAGTCCACATCAAAGCAATGCATTGACACAAACATTAAGTAATGACTTGAGAAAAGAAAAACCACTTAAAACTTGTTAGAAATGACTGACAGTCTTATGAATAATGAATTCTATGTGAATGTAAAGACTAATTGATAGTAACATAACTCCTGTTTGTAAAACAAGAAATGTTTTTTCAAACGGAAATATCACAAAAACTGTTTTATTATTCATTATTAATATTGTGCAAAAATATTCATTACTATAGCATTGTATTTGTGATCCAACAGAATATGAATACTCTAAAACACATTGTGTTTTAAAAGGTATTTATAGTAAATAATAAAAACAAATAATTCTCGCATTCAATCAAAAGTATGAATTAATTAAAAATACGGATGTTTTGAATGCTTTAAAAATTAAAGGAAATAACAAGAGATTGAGAACATAATCAATCACTTTATGTTTTCTTTAGTGACAGTTATATATAGTGTATAATAGAGTACAATATTCTGTATATTCACTATACTGTCAATTAAGAGAGTATTTTGTGATAATCTGAGTGATGATCACTAAAACTGGTATTTATTTAAGGAATTCATTGCTTTTTTCTATTAACGTTTAACTGTTAACTATTAACTGTATTTACAAAAAACAAGATTTTTTTTATTACATAAATTTTTTTATTTAGTCAATGAATTAAATGATACTTTCAGTACATAATTATCGGGAAGTTTTTTTTTAATAACAACTGAAATGATTTATAATTATTTTCTAATGTCTCGCAACTCTCTAAAAAGTTTGTAATAAAACCAATTCATCCATTAGTCTGTATTTTAGGGATAATTATCGTTGAATTAATTATTGTGAAGAATCTTCAAACCAAATGATATCATCTAATAATATCTTAAAGCCATTAAATAATATCAATAAACCAATGGTTTCGTTATTAAAGCATATTAACAGTTGAATCCATGATTAGAAATATATTTCTTATAATGATATTAAACAAAGAGTGCATAAAATTAATTCATTTGAACTATTATTTAATTACAGGTGAGAGAGAGAGAGAGAGAGAGAGAGAGACTCATCCGAGTCGGGGGCGTCCCTCCAGTCGTCCAGAAATAGTAAATATTACTTCATAACAATGTCTCATAACTTATAAAGTGATCTCATTTCCATAATTATGGGTATTATTTAAAACCAGAGTTGCGTTTAGTTATATTTTTTGGGTAAAAATTACTGAAAATTACTTTTAAATTCATTTAATTTCGCAAAGGTTTGACGAAATAATACTATTTATGTAATTTAATTGAGATATTATTTACAATTTAAATTTATTTTATCCGTTTTTAATCTATTTAATAGTTTATTTAATGAAAACTAAATATATTTTTTAAAGTATTATATTATTTTTTTAACATGCAAATTATTTTCACACCATTTATTTATAATTATAATTTATTTATTTATAAATAAAATAACTATATTTATCATTTTAATAAACTCGACATTTATTACTACTTTTTTAATGAACAGATTTTTATCAATAGATTATTTACTTGTTTTTTGTTGATAAGTGATATAATCTCTACAGTAATGTAAAAATTAATTCTTTTAAAACAATATTGCAATAAATCATTAAATCGTTTATTTCCGATGAATTCATGATTGAAAATAACAAATAGTTATCCAAAGGAATCGAAATATTCTCTTATACTCTGAATACTTTGAGTGAATAAGTTATCAAATTTTATCATAGGATTCAAATTATTTGTTGTTTTTAAAGTATATATTTCTAAAAATTATAATACAATTAAAAATTAGTTACAAATAATTAAGAGATTTATTCTATTAAAAAATACGAATAAATTAAAGACAAAATCGTTTTTTCCAATTATTTCAGTAAAACGTCAATGATTTTGTAATATATTATTAAACGTTAAGAAAAATCTCAATATAATTAATGAAATGAATTTTTAATACAAATAAAAACATTAAAACATAATCTTTTTAAATACTATTTACAGGTTTTCGAGACAAATAATGTCCACAAATGTTAATGAAGTTAATGGTAAGAGTGGATGAGATGTTCAACAAAGTTGTATATAATGTATGGTATTTAGTGATGGCATCGAAATAACTGTTTGATTGGCATTAATAAGTATGATATGAAACAAATGAACGGAATATCGAAATCAAATTCATTGCAAAATAAGATAAATAAAATAAATGATAAAAATGCGATCAAAAATAAAAACACTAAAAATTAGACCTAAATTTCAAATAAAATTATCAAAAAAGTGCTCAAAATAACAATTTTTTAGTAATCATTTCCCCGTTAAATAATAACCCAATTTAGAGCCTATTTTTCACACAATTTAATATTTCCTGTTGTGTTGCCAATGGGACTGACCGTCCGGATCGGGTCTCTTATAGCGTTTATCGGGTCGTGAGTAAAGAGCGGCGACGTCTGCGTTGAGTGTGATTTCGTTGGCCTCTCGGAAGCCCTCATTAATGGTACCCCTATTGAGCCTCTGGTGGTTGTGGTGATCAAAATTGGGATCGACTCGGGCTAAGCCGGGCTTATATGAAGCCGAATGAATGCCATTGGACTGTAACTGAGACCACGCGGACGCGTACTTGTGATAGAAACCAGAATTATCTCCCGAACTGTCAAATGTGCTGATCGTTTGAGCGTCTAATGCATTGTGACTATTCTTCAATCTATTCAAACCAAATCAAACAAAACATTAACCCATATATTCAATAATATTCATCATTATTTGAAGCCATTTATAATTGCATGCATATTATAAACTGACCCTATTTGACACGAACCCAAACCTAACCGCCCAGTCCTCTCATAAAAGGGTAATAGAGAATAGATGTTAGTATAGGTTATGCCCCGGTATTGACCGGTAGAGTATAGTATACAAGGTACATATAAGGTACTGCCCGCTCACCTATTTTTCAGTGTTAATAATTAGGCAAATAAGTTGACTGAGCGGCGGGACTATCCCTCCAAAGAGCACTGACGGTAGCGCTTCTCTTCTTTGAAGTGACGCTAATTATATGTGAGCAACAGTTAGAGCACAGGTAGAGCACAGGTGGCCATGCATTGCATTTCAGTGTTAATACAGAGTCGAAAGTTAATGAGTTATAACTCGTCTATTGTTTCGATTAAAATTAATAATAGAAAGGCTGGAAGACATACCTCCGGACTATAATCACAACTATAGTGATAACGGCAGCCAAAAACACAAACCCTCCGAACACTGCCAACGCTATAATGCCTCCCATATTGAGTCGAGCGGTCGCCGCCTTCGTGTTGGGCCGCAACAGACTGTCATTTATTTCGTTGTCTTGAGTCTTATAGATTGTCGGACGAGTGGTTCGACTCTTCGGTGTCGGCCTTCGAGTTGTAGTAGTGGTGGTCGTCGTCGTTGTGGTCGGACTGTTACTACTCGTTGAATACACATTAGTTCGTCTGGTATTCAAATACGGCGATTGGGGCGCAGGAGTTGATGAGATGGGGATCAAAGACAGCTGCGGCCCTCTGGACGGCGGCTGCGATCGATCGACTACAGGCCAGGTCTGGGTTGTGCGCGACGGCTGCGCTGTTGTCGTTGTTTTCCGGGTTGTGGTTGTAGTGGATGTCGTCCCACGAGTTGTGGTTGAAGTAGAGCTCGTAGACGCCGGTCTCGCGTCTGTCATACAAAATAGTTAAATCTCACAAAAATTCTTCGCCAGAAGACAACATACCTCTACAATATCCGGGCTCTCCGTCCCAAAAACCGGCGACATTGCAGACAATACGGGATTCTCCCATCAGTTCATAGCCTTCATCGCAAGTATATTCAGCGACGGCTCCGAAGATTGTATTGTTGGCTGAAATTCTGACCACAGAATTGACAATAACGGGAGGGTTGGGGCAAATGACAGGTTCACATCTGGGCGGCGGTCCATTCCATCTCTCGTCGACATCGCATGTGAGAAGTCCGCGACCAACCAATACATAGCCCTCTTTGCACGAGTAGTTCACTGAACTTAGATATGAACGCGTATTGTTGGACATTATATACTGTCCATTAGTTATAGAGGCCGGGAAACCGCACTCCAGATCTGGTTTGCAAATAATCACATAAAATATATAAAAAATCATTTCAAATAAATATTTTTAATTTCTAAATACATTTGCATTTTGGAGAGAATTCGCTAAAAAATCCATTCGGAAGACACGTCCGAATGTTTGGTCCAATCAATAGGTTTCCATCAGAACAACGGTATTCAATAACAGACCCGATGTCCACATTTCTGGCTAAGATTGTCGAATTGGGCGGACGTTCGGGTTTACCACAAGATAGTGGTCTGTGTTGGCAAACAAAGTTCAGATTCAGATTACAATTAGTGTCGGACCAAAGCCAGCCCTTTGTGCCATCAAATCGGGAACAGTTGTCTTTATTTGCGGGTAAATTCCAAAATGAAATCGTCACGTCTTTGCCATTAATCCATTTCCAATTGGCCGGTGTCTTGGGATCCCTAAGCGCTCCCAACCAGTACTGGCCGTTGGGATCGTTGCGATGCCTTCTGTATAGTTCCCAACTGAGGAACCCTTGCAGAGCGGGTGAGGTCTCGTCCACAAGACTTCCGCCCCTGACTTCGCAGAAACGTCGGGCGCTGTCGAAGTTGAGCGGTTGGTTGTTGTAAAATATATAACACTTCCCGTTATAGGTTGAGGTACTGCCCAACGGCTGATCCCGGAATGACGGGCACTGCTCTATCGACAGCGCTGTTCAATAAATGTTGTTATTATTAATGACATTCAATCAAAATATAAGGCACTCAATGATTGATACCGTGATCGGTGTAGACGAAGGTCTCGCAAATCGATAATGGATTTCCCGCCGACTCCAGAGTTATGCTGACGAAAGCGCCCGGCATTGGACGAGCGCAGGGAAGAAAGAGTGGTCGACCCTCTTCTAGAAATCCAGTGAATTTATTACAAACCGGATTAACGCCCAGATCTGGCCTATTGTTGCCGACCCTCACTGTGATAACAGCGGGCCTATTGTTGGAGCAGCATGATGAACCGAAATCTATTCGCACCAACTGTGAACAGCACAGGGAGGGCACATCATATGTTCAAATGAAATATTTGCATATAATTATGAGTATAATTATGAAAATTATAAAGTTTTTCGTGTTTGATGTGTGAATAGTATGTTTGAAGTGCAATACCTGGACGAGAACGGGCTCCAGAAGATTTACATAAAACCAAGGGTTGCGCTCGGCCTCAGTCATCGTACAGGTGTTTGTGTTATAGAAACTGCTGGTGCCTATGATTTTGAACGCAATTTGTTTTTTGTTATTAATAAAAACATTTTAATCATTAAATTATTTGATGCCTTACTTCCATCGACCGCTTTCTGAGCCGATCCCTGACCGACAGTCGATGACTGCATCGCTGCCTTTCCAACCGCAACGTTCAGTACTAAAAACATTACAAATATAAGCCATAATATTAGCCAAAAAACTAAGTTTTTAAATTTAAATAAAAAGAAATTAATTTGAAACAAGAATTTTAAACACAAAAAGCGATTACGAAATAAGCAAATAGTGAACAATATTTTCAAATACATTAATACATTGCAAACGCATAGAAAGAAAAAAAGTGGAATTTTAAGTTTATTTTCAATTATTTCTATTGTAATTATGATAACTTATACGCGGGAGTTATGCACTCGTTATGACCCAAATTAAAACCGTTTTTATTATTAAAATATTTATATTTATATAATATGAAGAAAAAGAGTATTTGTAAATCAAATTTACTGTAAACGTGATTAAAGAATAATAAACTTTTTTATGCAATAAATTAAAAAGAGTTTAAGAATTAATGCCTTTTATTGTTCACAAGATTGTAAGGTATTTGAGAATTAGTTGCCTCTCGAGTGATGAATAATTATTGCATAAAAACCTCATTTTCAACGATAAGCCAAAAAATTACATAACATTCTCTCTGATCGTAAATCTGTGGCTAAATATTCAATAATATTGTCTTTTGTTTCGTAATCTTTTACAACAGATTCCTTCCTATAGACAAGTGAACGACAACTGAACAGAACATCGCTTTTATAATAACTTTAATATAATTTCGTTTGTAATGTTAAAAAAGTGATAAAAATTTAGTTTTAAAAGACAATTCTATTGTTTAAGGCATTCAATCAAAACTGCTGTTAACTATTGAGATAATAAATAGTAAATAAATGTCCAAAAGAACGAACAAAACAATTTAATTCTTATAATTTTCTACATTCCTGTCCATAAGATTAGACCAAAAGAAACATTTCTGTTATTTTAACAGTTATTGTAAATTTTGTTTTGAATGCTAAACTCATTTTTCTCCGGCCGACAAAGAACTCGCTTCACTCACTACTCATTATATACCGATTATTAGAAAAAATTATAGATTTTTCAATTTGCAGACTAAGAATAGAAATGAATGAATGAATGAATGAATGAGAGAGAGAGTCTCTCTCTCTCTCTCTCTCTCTCTCTCTGATATTTCACTTATACATATAACATCACACTCCAGTCCCTACTCTTTCGCAAAATTCATTATTTACTTTCGTAAAACTTTCGGTAGGCAAGTATCTTATTATAGATTGGATATATTATATGTTTGATGAGTGAATTGTAAGATCGGGTCGACTCGACTGTATTTGTAATATTTGATGCATAGACTGACACAGGTATCTATGGATAGGGATTGGAGTGAATGGTTAGTTCACTTCCTGGTTAAGAGAGAAGTGCCGATCACTGGCTTATGACAGTATTCTTCTAATTCATGACTCATGAAGTACTTCAAGAGCAAGGATTAGCTACAGAAGTGGTGGTAACGCATGGATTCATATTTGTGTGCATTTCATGTAATGCTATAATATATTGTCTGAGAAGACAATCAACAAAAACCACAACAAGCTGTGCAGCAGTGGTGGGGCTCTGGGGCTGACCAACAAACACAATAATATAAATTATTTAAACCAAATCTTCATGAGTGCATAAAAATAAATACATTAAAACACTTTTATGTCATATATTATGACATTTACAATATTTAAGACAAAAATAATGATTTGTAATCAAAAATTGTGTACAATTACAACACAAGACGTCTTGAACTCACGAGCGAAAGATGTGTTCAGTTTAACGACCCTAACCTCCACTAAATGTGAGCACAGGTATCACAGGTATGCTCTCTCTCTCTCTCTCTCTCTCTCTCTCTCTCTCTCTGCCTCCCTGTGACGGCTCCTTATTAGCGGTAAAACGGTTGGAGGCGATGGCAGACACCACTCGCTCCCCAAACGAAATCAATGTGTTTTGTGAAATAAAAAATAATTTTTTCAGTAAATATTGTACTCATAATAATTACACATTCATTCAAAACGCTTTATTATGCGAAACACAGCAACAGTTTTCGCATAAGAATTTGACTATTAATTCAATAAAATAAGAAGAAAAAAATATTATATAATTTTCAGAGTCATTGGAATTCAAATGAAAAGCAAATTTATTGCTTCTTTATTCAACTCTAGTTTCGAAACTCAATTATATATCGCCTCTAATATATGGATAGTATTTATTCAAAGCATCCGGTGGTACGACATTCCTCTCCAGGAATTCTTTGCCTTTTTCAAATCCATTAATTTACAACTTTTAAGCAAAATATGTATTAATTGCTAAAAGGACTCGGATTATGGAGACCTTAAGTCTTCCCTAAAACAACTCAAACAAAATATTTTCATTTCAATTCCGGAATTGGTTTTAATGTCAATGGAATTATTGAACGCTTTGAGAAATACATCTATATTTTCACCAAAAATAGAAAAATCCGTTTAAGAGATCATTAACTAAATTGTAAGAAAAGACTCTTTTCTTTGTTTCCTTTCAAATGATTACCTCATTATCTGAAGAGTCAATCGACGAGTCATTCATTTGATTTACAGTAGAGTTAACTTATGCTCTTAAAAAACATTTTACCACTTCTTGCAAATCAATTGCAATGCCTGACAGGTATTCACAAAAAACTTCATATCAATGAATATCTAATTGCATTCGAGTTCATCAATGCGTTCATAAAAATGATTACAAAATTATTGGAAAAACAATAATTTTTTGAAGTAATTTACGGAAATTTCAAACAAAAAACAAATGCTTTCATTTTTATGTGTTTCAAGTTTTAGATAAAAAATATTTAATATTTTATTTGATTATTATTTAATCTATTTTCTCACAAGTAAGACCCAAACTCCATGGCATTAACTAATTATTTTAATACAAAATAATTTATTTGAAAAGTTATTTAAAAAACAGTACACTTTTAATATTAACCTCTAAACAAATAAGATTAAACAAATCATGCAATTAATCATTAAAATAAAACTAATTGAAATTTTGACGGATTGAACCAAAAAAGGCATCATTTTGAGGATTCATATAAATTAAATTATTTTTCTTTAATCCTTAATACATATTAAATATCTAAATATATATTTCCTAAAGCAATGGAATCACAAATTTTATGGTAAATATCAGAGAAAAAGCGATAACATATTGGCCGCCGATTTGTGTTACAGTTAAGGATGTTTTTCTCAAACTGAATGCGAAATATCGATAAAATTAACCACATTTTGTTGTTGTCTAGCAATCGGAAAGTCTGAACAGTAATTAAAAGCTCCAGAAAATATAGTTCAAGATTTTGAGTTCAATTAATTAATTTGAACTCAGGTTTTGAGTAAATATATCTAAATTGGTTTCACTTCATTAAATGCCATTTTAAAGTGCTTTATAATCACTAATCCATAACAAACAACAAAACCAAGAACTCATATAAAAAACATTAATTCAATTAAATTAATAAAAAGGCTAATAAATGTAATTTCAAAATCAATTTTTCAAATGTAGAAACGATTAAATTATTTAAAATTTACGATACGTTCTCGTGTGTGAGGCATAAGGCATATACGCGCCGATGTTTAGCCCAGTTTTGCAAAACACTAATAATTACATATTTTGCTAAATAATTGTTTTAATTCCTAACCGTTGTTTGCATATCAAGTATATATTAAGGAGAGATTAATAATTCATTAATAAGGTTAATGTTAATATGATTTAAAACGCGAGGTTTTGTTTTATAAACACAGCACACATGCATACATACATATCAAGCCCTGTATTAGGAATTGCTCTGTGTTTGGAAATACTATGTAATTTAAGTGACGGTTATGTGAGTTAATCAGTTCGGGTAAAGCCCTGCCATCCCATCCACTAAACAAGTCAAGGTATGCGATGAATGCAATCGCAACATAATGCCAGCACAAGCCATGCATTACCATAAACTACACACAAACTAATCATTATATATCTGATGATATCAAACAGTTTAAGAAGCAAAACAGTGCAAAGTTTTGGGTCAATACCAGTGCGATCCTAATCGCCCTCTAATTCCTAACTTGTGATCAACACATCATTTCAAACAATGCTTTGAATATATCTCACAAATCATAAAATTAAACCTATTTTTATGCAATCTATTGTATTATTGGTAATATTTTTTCAATTATTTTTAGAAAAAAAAAGTTTACAAGTTTTAAAGTAAAAGCAAACTTCCGCACAGTTTTGTTATTATATTACCGTTAGTAAGAATGTAATATTAAGACACAATATTACAACACATTATGTTTTGCACAGGTATTTGGTTCTGAGCTTCTAGTCACAGGTCCACATGCGATGTGATTTTTGGATAACACCATTTTTTATTCCATATAACATACTTTTCAACGCGGTGAGTACATGGGAGTGGGTGTGAACTTGATGAGATGGATATGGATGTGACGATATGAACTTAGTCTCGATACGACATAGTAACGAGAACTCTCTTCGTAACAAAAAATAATTTGATGTTCGTAACAGTTTCCGTCCCTAATCACGATCCGAATTGTCACGAAGATGCTGATGACACGATAGTGTACACCCTAACCTGTTGTAGCCCCCACCTCCACCCCTCCGAAACTCTGATTGAAATGAATGAAAACGTATGACAAGTGCTAACCATTGAATTGTATGTTAAATACAGTATTATTTTCTAACCATATATTCAAATGAAATACTGTTTCGTTTTCATCAATCAATTCATTGTTAAAGACATTTAATTTATTTATTCATTCAATTGTTTCATTCATTTCATTACTAAACGAAACTAAAGCAACATTTAATTTCAACCCAAACCACAATTGACTTCTCATAACATTTGGTGATTTGATTTGAGACTTAATTTAGTGAAGAATCGATTGATTTGTTGTGCAAATTGTTGTCATAATTGAGGACTGAATCAATCAATTGATATATCGATGGCTTTCAATAAATTAGAGAAAGAGAAACAGAAATTGGTTTCAGAGAAATGTCAGTCCATTTTGGTTACACTTCTTCGCGATGAGGACAACAAGTATTGTGTCGATTGTGACGCCAAAGGTTACCACCATTTCTCATATGATTACTTCAATTAATGCATTTAACCTTAATTTCANGAAATGTCAGTCCATTTTGGTTACACTTCTTCGCGATGAGGACAACAAGTATTGTGTCGATTGTGACGCCAAAGGTTACCACCATTTCTCATATGATTACTTCAATTAATGCATTTAACCTTAATTTCACACATTTATTGTCGACGCAAACATTTGTGTCAATAATATTGCCATTTATTTCCCAATCAGTGCTTAGATTTGAGTCAATAATACAAACCATTTGTTTAAATGTTTTGAAAACATATTTAAATACATTGAAGACGTGTATAGCGTTTGCCTTCATTTAGGCGATCGTGTCTTCAGCTCTTTCACCACTCTTTAGATCGCATGATATCTCAATATATTTCACAATTTATTATTTATCTCGTTTTTAAGCAAATCATGCCTCAAGTGATTGAATATCTAATTTATGTTAATTGTTAGACATATTGTCTGAGATTACTCATGAAATTGAAGTGAATGTTTAAATTAAATGGATTTATATAAATATAATAACGAATTGTATTTGTGTGTAAAGGACCAAGGTGGGCCTCTTGGAATTTAGGCATCTTCTTATGCATCCGATGCGCGGGTATGGCATTGATTATAATTGATGTATTAGTTATACCGTTAACACTGTTGTGTTGTGAACATAGGTATCCACCGTAACCTCGGTGTCCACATATCACGGGTAAAGTCTGTCAATCTGGACGCCTGGACTCCCGAACAGATCGCTTGCATTCAAAACATGGGAAACTCAAAGGCCAGAGCCGTATACGAGGCCAACCTTCCCGACAACTTTCGGCGCCCGCAGACCGACTCATCTCTCGAAGCCTTCGTTAGAGCTAAATATGAACAGAAGAAATACATCGCTAAAGAATGGGTGGAACCGCCGCCCCCTAAACCAGCCGTAAAATATATTATGATTATAATTATTGTCACATTATTTGATAAAACTATTATTTTTTTCTTGAAGTTTGATATCGAAGAGGAATTACGCAAAGAAAAAGAGAAAAAACGCAACAAAAATAAGAGTTTTCAAAGCAGTGGAACTGTTGGTGACATTCAGGTCTGAACTATTTTGTTATAAAATACATATATTTGAAGGTTAATCCACAACTCAATCATTGGTTGCAATATTTAATTACTTGTTATTTAATATTTTGTTTATTTCATAAGTTTTCATAAAATGCGAGTTTAGTTGACAAGAATGTCACAGAATATCATATATTTTTGATGAATAATGAGTTTTGTATCGGTTTAGGCCAACCCTCTGCCCCGACCCTCAAACTCAAACTCAACTCTTGTTACGACTGCTATAAACGCCGAGAAAATCGTACAAAAGACTGAAAACGGGAAAACTAGTGACGATCTCTTAGGTCTTGATATGAATAGCACAGCAAACGCGAGACCAGATGACGACTCTTTTGGTCTATTCGTTAGTTCTCTTCCCTCTAAAGAAACTAATTGTGAGATTAAAGCAGAATCTAAGGCTACATCAAACGAAGAATCGGATTTCTTTAACCAAAAAGCGCCCACCGATGACAAGAAGGTTATGTCTAAAGAATCCATTTTATCACTTTATGGAAGCGCTCCCCCGCCTTCTTTGCCGCCAACTCAACAGCCAATTGGTTCGCAGAGCACACAATTCAATGGTTTAAACTCATCGCTATTTATGGGACAATTTGGGCCTAACTCTCAACCCATGGCATCGCAAACACCGAACCCAATGTTTGTGTCACAAAACACTGGCATCGATCCATTGCAGGCACCGATGGGTCAGACATCGAATTTAATGAGTCAAGTGAGTCATCTCTCGCTATTGTCTTTGTTCTATAAACTTGTTTCTTCACTACAGTCTAACTTTCCCTTAACGACAAACCCTTTTCTCGCTAACACTTCAAAGGGCTCTAACTTTGGTCAGCAAACTGTCCAACAGGTGTGTTATCTTCCTATCCGATGCCATGTGTTTGAAATAAGGATTTAATAGTAATTGAATATTTGTATTATAGTTACCACAACATATGGCAACTCTTCAATTGAATCCAATGCCTGCGTCCAATCCTAACACAAATCCGATCCCAAACAACAATTGGTTTCAAATGGGGCCGCAGAGCACTGGTCTGCCAGTGCCTCAACCCGGAGGCATCAATCCATTCATGACAGGCGCTCCGATTCCTGCCGGCGTTCCCTTTGGTAATAACTTTGGAAGCGCTGGTTTAAACTCAGGCTCAATGTTTCCTCAAACAGATAACAGCGGCTCTCAATGGGCTTTCAATGGCAACCAAACTCTTAACCAATCTTCAGGAGTGACCGCTTCTACCAATTTGTGGCAATAACTCGACATTTGTTTGCAATTCATTGTTAATGGATATTATCTTTTAGTTTATTATAAAGCGCCCGAAATATTGAATTAATATAATATTTATTTTAAATTAATGTTTAAATTTTGAGGACTAATTTTGAATGAAATAGTCATAAAAAGCCATAACTCAATGTATTGTACGCGAAATGTACTGCAAATCGCTTTTATACAATGAAAAGTGTTTTTGTTTTGTTGATAATTGTTCACCAATTGTGTCGACACTTGCAAAACATATTTAATTTATATTTTCGGTTATATTCTAAATATTTCTTCTCTTATCAGACATTCCGTGAAAATGTAACAAATATTAACATTTTATTGGAGACCAATTGAATCATTGATTATTTTGTTTCAATTATAAATGATAGTTAAAATGTATTTAATAAATGATAAAATGCTTATTTATTCTAAATAATTACAAATTTAATGGAAATACTTTAGTAAAAAACAGTTTGTTTTCTGTTTTGTTTAATAAAATAATTATTTATTTTTAAATTAAATGAATTAAAATTATTTACGCTTTTTGGCGCTCGAAGGCGTCGAATGGGCCGAAGATCTCAATTCTGTGGTCTGTTTTGAGATGTGTTTCTTCGAGCGAACAATTGTTTTGTCTTCGCTTTCGTCGCTTTTCTCTGACTGTTTGGTCGACTCTTCCTTTCGGTCAGACTTTGAATTCTTCTCGTTTTCGGACTTGACTTTTGAATTGCTTTTATTCAAGTCATGAGTTTTGCCTTTTGTGGCCGTTTTGGGTGTACTCGTACTCACACTCGTCTCCATCTCTTCCTTGGGTTCGCTCTCTTTCTCAGATGTCTTGCAATTGTTTGCACTCTTTTTGGCAAATAATTCACTGAATTCTGGATTGTCTTCAATATTGAAAGGAGTGCTGACGTTAGGGAATGGCATGTCTTCGTTGTCGTGCTATTCACACAATCGTATAATACATTCAATTAAACACAACAATAGGCGCACAGAGGAAGGCATACCAGAGTCTCCATGTCGTACATCGTCTCCAAGCGGTTCCATATGATCTTCGAAGTGATCTCTTTGTCCGTCAGTTTCACGAATTCATCCAAAATGCAAATCATGTGAAAGTTCTTCGCCACACCTTTAAAGCATACAATCAGTGGTTAATTATATCGTTATTTAACGCCAAATAGTCTTTCATTTTGTATTCAATTAAAAAGTAATAATCAATTGTTAGACAAGAGTTGGAAACGAGGGGTAAATGACATGAATAATGGGTTGGATTGAGAGGTCGTCTGCTTTCATGGATTGCATTCAATTCATGCGAAACTGAGGCCAACATTACCGACGGGTTTGTGTCCTCTCATGGCGTAAAACAATTTGATCTCATTTTCTGGCGTCCACTCGACTTGAGTGCCATTTGTGTCCGATTTAGACATTGTTTTGATTCACAATCACTTCAATCGCTAATTGTATTGACAAACGAAACACAAAAACACTTTTTTGTCACTAATTTTTGTCCCTATTTTCAAATTCTCTGCTATTGTTTGCATTAGTTTTGTCCACAAATAACGTGTGCTTTGAATCGAACCCTCGTTTGAATGCAAAGCGTTTTGTTTGACTCAAAGCTGAGTTCAAATTGAATGACGTTTTTAATGCGTTTCGTAGAAAACATGCGATTTTTATTCAGTGATGAAAATCTGCACACAATTTGAAAGTTTGCTTTCAATCGCCGTTTGATTGCAATTATTGCCGATAATTGTCTTCATTTACCACTCATTCAGTCTCTTAGTTATAGTCGTAATACTTGTCCATCATTTGAGTCCTGTCTCACCATTGAATCCAAAGCCGAAGACATTACTGTCAAAGACATCGCAATCGGTGTTTGATTTGCAAACTATTGTCCCAAAGGTTTTGTCTACTATTTAGTGGACATTAATTGCAATCAATGGACGATTGGGGCGACGATTGGCAGCCGTCGACGACGACGACCAGCACTCGCACTGACTCTGCGACCAATGATTGGGACACCGGATGGCCCGACAGCTCAGCCAATAGTGCCGTCAAAGAGACTTCAGATGAAAGTGATTTGAGACCAAAAGGTATTCATTCGGCAAACCATACAAAACGTAAATTTGACGTCTCTTTTGATGACCGAAACGATTGGTCAGCGTTTGGTCGCGGAGTCGGAAGAGCTCAGAGAGCGGCCACTTGGAGGCAACAGAATGGCGGCACTCAATGGGCCGATCAGTCGAGCCATAGCCGCGAAGAGCAATCTGTTTCAAACAACAGGTCTTACAGCGATTCCGGCCATAACTCGTCCAAAAGGACGGTTCAGATCGAGTCGTCGTTTGTGGGGAAAGTGATCGGAAAGGGAGGACAGACTATAAGAGATTTGCAAACCAAAAGCGGCGCTCGGATTCATATCAATCGCGAATCCAGTGGTTATGACACAGACATAGAATTGGGCGGAAGTACTGAGCAAATGGATTGCGCAGAAAAGTTGATCAAAGACTTGACTCAAAGCTCTGATTATTCTTCTTCTCGAAGAAGTTTTAATAACTACTCAAATGATGAGCACAAGAAGGAGAGCGCCGACACAGAAATGATTGATTGGGGCGCCGCTATAGCCGAGAGCGAAGCGGCCACTAAACAGAAATGGGAAGCACTTCCGCCGATCAGCAAACAGTTCTACTTCGAGAACTCCGACGTCAGAGCAATGAGTGCCGATTTTGTGGACAAATTTAGGGCCGAAAGTAATAACATAATTGTCAGTCATTTCAATGAAGGCGACACTCGAGTCATACCAAATCCTGTCCAGCATTTCAATCAAGCCTTTGAACACTTCCGTAAGTTATAAGTTAGTGTATAAATGACTCGATTTTAATTGTATTTGAATTTTAGCCGAAATTTTGGGTGAAATCAAACGACAAGGCTTTGAGAAGCCGTCGCCGATTCAGTGCCAGTCGTGGCCAATATTGTTGAGTGGATTTGATTTGATTGGTATCGCACAGACGGGTACCGGCAAAACATTGGCCTATATTTTGCCGGCAATGATACACATCGATAGTCAGCCGATGTATAGATTTATTGATACTTTTATTGAACACAATTTAATGATTTGACTCATAGGAAGCGAGAGGAGCGTCCGGGCCCTACAGCCCTTATTATGGCTCCGACCAGAGAATTGGCGCAACAAATCGAAAAGGAGTGTCAAAAATATCGGTACAGAGATATTAAATGTGTTTGTATTTACGGCGGCGGAGACCGAGCGACTCAAATCAATAGTGTGGGCAAAGGGGTTGAGATTGTGATCGCAACTCCCGGTCGCCTCAACGATCTCTGTATGAATAAACACATAGACCTCTCATCCGTCAGTTATTTGGTATACAATTGAGTTGTTTTTGTAGACATATGAATGAAAAACGATTTATAATTGTGTTAAATCTAGGTTTTAGACGAAGCCGACCGTATGCTTGATATGGGTTTTGAGCCGCAAATCAAGAAAATACTGCTTGACGTGAGGCCTAACCGCCACACTGTAATGATGTCAGCCACTTGGCCTCAAACTGTTCGTCGACTGGCCGTCACTTATATGGAAAACCCGATGCAGGTCTACGTCGGGACATTGAATTTGGCGGCCGTTCACAGCGTCTCTCAACAGATCATTATCACAACGGCTGAAGAGAAACGCGATATTATGTATGACTTCATCGATAAGATGAGAAAACATAATAGCGATGAGCGAAACGAACAAAAGCAAAAAGTGATCATATTTTGCGGCAAAAAAGCACTGTTAGTCTAACATAAGACACGATTTGAGTTATTTTTTACGTAAATATTTTGCTTAACACAATCAGAACTGACGATTTGGCCTCTGATTGTGTGCTCAAAGGGATTGATTGCCAGTCAATACACGGCGATAGAGATCAACACGACAGAGAACAGGCGTTGGAAGACATCAAGAGTGGAGCCGTCGATATATTGTTCGCCACAGACGTGGCCTCTCGAGGACTCGACATCGAAGACATTACGTATGTCTCTACCATTTCATTGAATTGTAATTCATTTGTCATTATTTTTCAGTCATATCTTTAACTTTGATTTTCCGCGTAATGTCGAGGAATACGTTCATAGAGTGGGCAGAACTGGAAGAGCCGGGTATAGTTGTAGAGCCAATTGAGGTGTGTGTCAACAATGTATTGATTCTCTTTGATGTGAATGACAGGAGAACGGGTGCGTCCATAACTTTGGTCACTCGGCAGGACTGGAAACACACGCCCGAACTGATTGCCATTCTGGAAGAGGCCACTCAGGAGGTGCCCAATGACTTGGCAGAGATGGCCCGACGATACTCCGCTTGGAAGGAAAAACATGACGCCGAAGAGGCCGCGTGTGGCGGTAGACGTGGCGGCGGCAGAGGTGGGGCCAGTGGTGACGGGTGTTTCAAATGCGGCGAAAGCGGACACTTTTCCCGCGAGTGCCCCAACTCTGATGGCGGACGCGGAGGTCGAGGCGGCGGTCGTGGCCGGCGCTGGTAGTGGTAATGATTCAATTGACTTCGTTTTATATCAATTTCTAATCTCCTTTTAAAGCAAATCGTTGTTAATTTAAAGCTTTAATCACTTTTATATAATTCACTGAACAAATCATTCGATATATAATTATTGATACATTTTATAGATGTTTATAAAACAATGAGAATATTTGTATATTTTGTACATTGTTTTAATTGAAAACATTTAATGTTATTTTGATCTCATTTTTTGTTCTATTTTTTTTGTATTTTTGTTTGATTTAAAAATTTACGATTAAAAATATTTTGGAAATTTAAATAATTGACAATTTATTTTGAATGACAGTATTTGCGCTCTAAATCATATCAAATATTGATCACAGTTTCAATGTTAAAAAGTTTAAAGTATTTACATTACAAGTAATACATTATAATTACTTTAAAAAATAATACATTCATAAAAATTAAGTAAAATTGAGTTAAAAGTAAAACAAATAATAAAATACTTTTCTATAATAAATGCAATTCTTATAAACAATTATAGGCTTTGATAGCAATAAACCAAAAAGTCGTGTCTTTTGGTGTAATTTTTGGCAAAATCTTTGCCATTAATGGTTGGATCAGAGAAAGCGATGTCCGAGCGTTGGATAATCTTTCCTAACGTAAAGTTGGCCCGAAGTGTGTCCAGAAGTCTTGAGGCAATCTTCATGCGCCTGAAGCTGGGATGCGTCCAAATGCGAGCGATTCCACACTCGGCCACCACTTCATCGGTCGACGCCATAAACGGCTCTTCACTTATCAAATGGTTGGCGAAACGAATCCGTTCTGCGGCCACAAAACCGGCGATTCGTTTGCTTTTTGTGGCGAATATTAGAAAAACGGACGAAGACTTGAGGCACGACTCGAGCGCCACATTAATCCCTAACTCAATGTCCGCCACTTTGAAGAGTTCGTCCACTTTTTTGAGCATAATTTTCTTGTGATGCGGAAGAATGCGGACAACTCTTCCGTCTTCGTAGACGGAGACCACGTCTTCGTATTTCCAACCATTAAATCGTATGCTTTTGACAAAAACGTCGTGATATTCCGCGTGAGTCTTCTCGTCCACCACTTCGCCCGTTGTGTACAACATATCGCATGTCTTACAGCGCTTTGAGTCGAAGTCCTTCTGTCCGAAGTCGAGGGCCAACTGATCCGAGGCGTCGAATAACGAGAGCTTTCGTCGGGAAGTCTTGCGTTTGTCTTCTGATCCGCATTTCAGGCCTTTTCGGACGACTTTCCTCTTCTTGACACTCGTTTCGGCGTTTCTCTCAAAAACGGGGAAATAATTGCGGATATCATTGGTCTGTGTCTTCAGCGGACTCTCAAACAAAGCCATCGATTCTTGTGATAGTCTTCGGCTATTATTGCGGACCAAATGTGACACCAATTGATGCAATCGTTTTGACAGACAATCACTTTTGCCCACAAAAGGCGCCAAACATTCAAATCCTTACATCAATTACGACAACAACTCTTTGGCACTCTTTTAGTGATGAAATCATTGGATCACTCAATGAATCAACTCTTCATTCAATCGTTGATTTATTTCAATAATTAAATCATTTATTAATTAATCAAAAAGTTGTCCAAAGAGTGCATCAAATCTCCAAATGGTTTACTATTTCACAACCGATGGTTAGTATGAAATGAAGTATTGATTTAATTCAAGCATTAATTGAATTGTTTTTGTTATCATGTGTTTCAGTGGTGTCACCGCCGATGACGCTATACATGGGCTTTGATAAACACGAGAGTAAGACATCTGTTTAGTGAACATATTTATAGTCCACAAATGTCTGATGTATTGAATGATTTTTACCGTATTTTAGATGAGGAGCTGATCCGTTGGGGATGGCCTGAAGACGTATGGTTTCACGTGGACAACGAGTCGTCAGCGCACGTGTATCTTCGGCTCAGAGTCGGCCAAACGCTGGACGACATCCCGAGTGTAGTGATCGATGATTGCGCGCAATTGGTTAAGCAGAACAGTATTAAAGGATCCAAAATGAATAACATCGATGTCGTGTACACCTTGTGGTCAAATCTGCGCAAAACAGCCGCTATGGAAGTCGGACAGGTATGGCATACATGTGTGACACTCAGTCGTGGCATTGATTATTGTCTGATCCAAAGGTTGGATTCCACGACCAGAAGGCCGTCAGAACTGTTAAAGTGGAGAAGAAAATCAACGAAATTGTTAAAAGACTCGACAAAACAATGGTTTGAATCGATATTTTGTTGAATGC
>CAJPIZ010000436.1:11028-25008 GCA_905368565.1 Medioppia subpectinata
TAGTTTAGAAAGTTTAATACTCAAAAGTTGCATTTTATTTGTACTCCTTGTGTGAAAATTGATAGATAATAAATAGAAATACAGATATTTTTAAAATATACAATTATTTAATGAGAGTTAATAAAAGTTGCTACAAAATAAATTATACTTAATAATCAAATAATTATATAATTAAATTTATTTATGTAACTTATAATCACAATCTTGAGTCATATATAGCATCAGTAGAATTGCCAAAACTGCACTCCCGATCCCTGTCCTCCTCGTCTTCGACTTGTGTGGCATTAAGTCTCTTAAGATGCGATTCTTTAGCCATATTTAGTAAATGATTGAACATATGTTTCCCAGTCTTGCGGCACATGTCATACAACTGTCCCTTTCGTTGCAGTAAAACAAACGGTTCGTCAAACTCTATGATCTCTCCCGCGTCTAACACCTAATGGCATCAAATCATTTATTAAGTTGTGTACAATTAAAAACTATTTATATTAAAAATTTAATAAATTATAATTAAAATACAAACCAAAACGCGATCGCAATCTATAATAGTGTTGAGTCTGTGAGCGATCGTAAGGACAGTACAGTCACTGAATTTGCGACGGATTGTGGTCTGAATTAAAGCATCGGTTTGATGGTCAACATTAGCGGTCGCCTCGTCCAGCACTAGTACCCTATTGTGCCGCAGTATAGCCCGCGCCAGACATACCAACTGCCGCTGACCTACACTCAGATTAGCGCCCCCTTCGGCCAACTGGCCGTCCAACTGGCCCGGGAGGTCCCCCACCGCCCCCTTCAGCTGCACCTCTTCTAAGGCACTCCATATCCTTTGGTCGCTGTATTCGCCGAACGGATCCAAATTTTTTCTGACGGTTCCCGTGAAGACCACCGGGTCTTGAGGTATGATTGAGATGGCAGAGCGCAAGTCACGCAAACCTATTGATCCCGTGTTAATGCCGTCCATTACTATCTGCCCCTTTGGCTCAACCATACGAAACAGGGCTGATATGATGGACGACTTGCCGGCGCCCGTCCGGCCACAGATGCCTACCTTCTCGCCCGCATTGATCACACAATTCAAGTTCTTAAGCACCGGTTTGTCTGATCCCGAGTAGTATAGACTCATATCCTTAAGCTCTATCTGTCCCCTCTGTGGCCAATCGGGAGGGGGTTTATGGCTGTCATGGGCTGTGAGGGCCGCCTCTTGCGGTAGTTTTGAGTACTCAATGATGCGCTCGACTGAAGTCATCTGACTCTCCACTTCAGCCGACAGTCGGACTCCCCATTGAGTCAATCCCATTAACATTAAGGCTATTTGTTTATAAATTTTATCTATTTATTAATTCTGTTGCCTGGTCATTTGTTATGGACTCGTTTTAACTCAATTATCAATATTATAGAATAAGTATGGTTTTTAATTATTAGAATAAAAAATTACAAAGCTAAAAGTATTGTATGTATGTAACCAAACCTGATGATAAGGCCAGTCCCGTCTCACCCGCGCCCAACTTATCGGGGAATACCATAAAAATTGTGACTATAATGACTGTATAGATAAAACACAGTCCGTCTACTATTAAGGCAAATGCATAGCTAGAAGTGGTGACGAGCATCCATGTGGCCGAGTGATCATCTTGGTATATGTAAAATTGTTTCTCAAACACCTCCTGCGCCCCAAAGGCCCTAACACTGGCCAACCCATTGAGTGTAATGCTTACGTGTGAATACACTGGACTCCGGGCTATTGGTTATTATATTGGTTATTATTTTTTTATACATGAAATTTCAATCACAATTCTAATATAAATAGTGTTAAGTCTATGGGACTAACGCTAAGCGCATGAGACTAATGCTAATTCTATGGAAAATGCTAACAATAGTATTGAAAATGTTTATTGATTATGATAATTGTTCCTTAATTCTATTAAAACTTACTTAAACCTTCGGCCCGTTTAATGTCCCTAGCTGACTTGATGTAAACAGCCCTAGCTGCCAATACCACTACAATTAAAATGAATGATGGTATAATCATATATGGATTGACAATCAGTCTGATCCCTCGTAACACAAACTCATATCCTTGAGCTCTATCTCTCCCTTCTGTGGCCAATCGGGAGGGGGTTTATGGCTATCCTGTGCGCTGAGGGCCGCCTCTTGTGGTAGTTTTGAGTACTCAATGATGCGCTCGACTGAAGTCATCTGACTCTCCACTTCTGCCGACTGACGGACACCATATGTAGTCAATCCCGTCAACATTAGAGCTAATTTATTTGATAAATTAATGTTGTGTTAGCTAAAATAGCTTTGAATAGTCAATGATGTATTTTAAACCTAATTATTTAAAACTATTTGATCTAATTTTTAATGTCAGGAAGTTATTGATAATTTGATCATTTTGGCTACCACAATTTTACAATAATTATATTAAAAAGTAAAAATGTTCTTGTATTTTTACAATAGATAACACGCACCCCATGAATAACCCGCTCGCCCATATATTTGCCAAAAATTGGACTTTTTCCTATACAACGAGGTGTATGTAGATAACACGCGGGTAGTGCACGGAATTTTAGGGTAGTTAGATTTTAAAATAAGGGGCCGGTCAATTAATTCCAATCGTGCGGTTTTTTAAATTTCTCAAAAACTAAAAGAGATGATTTAATTCTGTAAACAGCATTCAATGGCCCCATATACGCGGGATCTTTTGCATAGAAGATCTATATATTTTGGTCACGTGGTATACAAAATATGGGACAATTCCAAATGGTCATGTTATTGGCCAAAACATAAGAAATATTTTCATGTTACCGGTAAAACCATAAGAGATATAGCGATGGTCCCCATTGGTAATTTGTAAAGAGATAAATTCTGCATACAATAAAAAAAAGAATTACTAAAATCTGATCACTAATATAGATTTTATGACTAAATAAAGACAGGCTTTTCGTAATGCTAATCTTATGGCATAATTTTAAGTAAGAAATATTAAGATGGTCCCAATACAAAATAGTTAGGGCAAATAATTGTGTACAATATACAAAATCGAACATGTATTTTAGGTTTTATCAACAAAAGAGTGATTGTTTTTATAAACGACAAATCTCATAAATATACTTGTTATTCATTTAACAAACAGATTATAATAAAAAATAAGCATAATAATTATTAATAAATTTTATAATTTACATTAAATCCAATACTATTTAAAATATTTTATTTTAAACATTTGGAAAAATTAATATTATTATAAAATACTATCACTCTTTTGCTGATAAAACCTAAAATACATGTTCGATTTTGATAATTCTTTTTTTTTATATTGTGTACAATTATTAGCTCTAACTATTTCGTATTGGGACCATCTTAATATTTCTTACTTAAAATTTTGCCATAGGATTACCATTACAAAAAGCCTGTCTTTATTGAGCCATAAAATCTATACTAGTGATAAGATTTTAGTAATTCTTTTTTTTTATTGTGTGCAGAATTTATCCCTCTACAAATTACCCATTGGGAACATCGCTATATCTCTTATGGTTTTACCGGTAACATGACCATTTGGAATTGTCCCATATTTTGTATACCACGTGACCAAAATATATAGATCTTCTATGCAAAAGATCCCGCGTATATGGGGCTATTGAATGCTGTATACAGAATCAAATTATCTCTTAGTTTTTGAGAAATTTAAAAAACCGCACGATTGGAATTAATTGACCGCCCTATTATTTTTGAATTTTAAATTCCCAGGTTTAATAGAGAATGATGTAATACAAACCTGACGATAAAGCAAGACCCGCCTCTCCCGCTTCTAATTGACCGGGAAATAACATAATCACCACAAATATGATTATTATATATAGAAAACACAATCCGTCTATAATTATAGCAAATGCATAACAAGCAGTGGTGACGAGCATCCAGGTGGCCGAGTGATCATCTTGGTATACGTAAAATTGTTTCTCAAACATCTCCTGCGCCCCAAATGCCCTAACACTGGCCAACCCATTGAATGTAGTGCTCACGTGTGAAAACACTGGACTCCGGGCTATAATTATTGTAAGAATTGTTATTTTTATTACGTATTTAATTTTTAAATTAAATCTTACTTAACCCTTCAGTCCGTCTAATGTCCCTAGCTGACTTGATGTAAATAGCCCTAGCTGCTACAAGCATTACAATTAGGAAAAATGCTGGTATAATCAAGTATGGGTTGACGATTGTGATCATGATTATTCCACCGATACCTTGAGTCATGCACTAAACAATATATATGATAAACATAGATAATTAATTTAGAATAATTCACATTAATTATGTGAAATAATAAATTACCACGTTTAAGTCAAACGCTGTACTTGGCAATTGCTCATCAATTGTACCAAGATCTTTTGAAAAGCGATTTAATATCCGACCTGTAAATATATTTAACATTATTTATTAATTTAATTAATATATTGAAATAACAAACCAACTGGGTTGCTGTCAAACACGGATATCGGGGCCCGTAATAGACGATAGAATATAGTGTTGTGGAGATTAACTGAAGCCCTCATAAACATCACAAACCATGTGATGGCTCTCAATAGGGATGCGATGAACAGCGCGGCCATCAGTGAGGAGTAGATAATCACATCTCTGTTTTGCTCAGAGCTGTTAATGTTATCTGTGTTTTGATTTTTGTCAGTCCTGTTGTAAAAATGGGAATATTTTAATGTAAATAAACATGGTCAGTGATTTGTGAATTATATACCATTTTGCTAAAAAATAGTCCGATCCATGCACAATAGTCTGGGCAATAATTGTAGATAATATTGTGGTGGAAAACAGCATAAGTCCGGCGCCCGCCTTGATAAATGTGCAATATACATTCCCGGATATTGAACCCGTTTCCCGGCCCTCGTCAGTTATTTTTGGTTCAATAACGTTCTCATCGTTCTTAATAAAAAAATATATTATTATAATATAATAATTATTTATTTACTTTATTATTAAATCTAGTTACATTTGGTGTCAAATTCTCTGCAACTAAAGTGCCCTGGGCATTTATTCTACTGTCAAAATTGTCATCCATATGTTGTTTTGCCTTATCGTCGACTTCTCTCTCCTGATCGCTGATAATAGACATGAAGTCTAAGCCCCGGGACTGGAGCTCATCATAGGATCCCAATCCCAGACACTTTCCCTCGTCGTTCAAAACCAATATTTGTGTCGCTTTTCGTATGAATTGGATTTGATGTGTGACTAGAATCCGGATTTTGTCGCACAAGTAGTCGACTATACATCTGGTGTTCATTATATTGTAATAATAATACTGTAATACCAATAATTATAACATTGTAATCATTGCATTACTTATCAAATATATGTTCGGCAACAGACGGGTCGACAGCACTCAACGGGTCGTCCATTAATACGATATCCGAGTTTCGGTAGAGAGCTCTACACATAACACACAAAGCTCTACAGTATAGTAAAGTGCACTGTAAATGTATATAACAAAATGCACCCAAACCTGGCTAACGTGATGCGGGCGTTCTGTCCGCCCGACAGCTGTACTCCTCTCTCACCGACTAATGACTTGTCTCCGAACGGGAATCGCTCAAAGTCTCGCACCAAAGCGCACACCTCTACCACTCGCTTATACCGGGATTCGTGATATTCGGCTCCAAAAAGTATATTATTTCGGACACTAGTGTTGAAACTCCAGGCCTCCTGAGAGGCGTAGCTCATCGATCCCACCGTTTCTATACTTCCCGATAGAACCGGCAGTTCATTCAGAATTGTCATTAAGAGTGAGCTCTAAATAATTATAAATTTTATAACTTTTAATAGTATAGGTATTCAATCGTATGCATACCTTTCCCGCCCCCACGGGCCCAATAACAGCCAATAAATCCCCGGCTCTTAAATGTGTTGATATATTCTCAAGTGTTAAATACGTACTTTCCTATCAATATATTATATTATATTTTAAATAAATAAAATACACAAATAAAATATAATTTCATACATCACTCCATTTGGCTGTTATGTTATTAATGGATACTTCGGGAGATTGTTTGCCATTTGCTTTACGTTCAGATAAATTATTTGGGTTTTGAATGGATTTTATTTGTGTTTCTCCTAATTGCAAAAATTTCTAAAAGAATATTAAATGTTTATATAATTTAACATTTACACCATGGTCACTATTACTTCAATTCTATTACAAGAAACTAATAACTCGGCGCCCAAAGTAATTAACTCTGGAAAGTATTCGGTCATATTTTCTTTTATGCAATTAACAAGCAACATGGACACAAATACAGCTTTAGCGTACAGTACTCCACCGGTGAGTACCAAGGTAATGAAACAAAAAAATAGCATCAGCTTAGATACCAAAGTATACAGCGATATATTGACTGTCTTTAGAAAGCAAGATCTCTGTATGCACGAAACTTCCTGTCTAATTATTTTGACAATTATATTATGGCATAATATTACTTAACAAATTGTCATAAATTATGGTCATTTACTTTCTGGCCTCCGCCACGAGGTCTGCGAAGGACTGTTCCCAGGAATACATTTTAACGATACCCATACCTGATATGACCTCAACCATGTGCTGAAGCCTAGTATCAGTGAGCTTTGCGGTCATTAATCTGAATGCAAATGTTTAATTACTGAATGTTTTGTTAATGAAGTTAATATAAACATGCATGCACATACCTAACTTTTGAAAACATTTTGCCCATGCAAAATTGAAATACAATTAATAAAACTAGTAAAGCAACAGACACAAAGCTCGCCCATCCCATATAAGTGTACATTATATATATAACGATAGCCGACTGAATTGGCGCTATGATTAAATAATTGACGACCATTGTAAACTAAATTATTAAATTAGTTATTTAGAACATTATTAAATTAATCATCTTGATAGATTGGAGTAACTATAATACATACCATATCAAATCGATATACATCGTTAGACATTAAATTTATAATCTGACCCACAGTTGTCTTTCCCATTGATAACTGGTTCAGTTTGAGTGACTATTTTTAACATTGATTTTAATTGAATTATACTATTTACAACTTTTGTTGTAGAGATGTTACTAACCTTTTTATACAGTAGGGTACAACAGGCACTGCGGGCGCGCATTCCTAGTTGGGCTAAACGAACTCTACTGTTATTAAACAAAACAGTGTTTAATATAGCGCACAGACAAACACCACCGGCCGCCACACAAGCATGGTCATATTTGATTAGATCACCGCCACCAAAATAATCAATAACATAACCGAGTAGTAAAGACTGTATCATACGAACCACACACTCCTATTATGCATAAATGTTCATTAGATTATTCATGATTATGGAAAATCACTTTAAAACTGGACTTGACATAGTATTATATGTAAAGTTATGTCATTTTATACGATATGTACGTTGTATGTTAACACCTGTACGGCGGACGCTGTTGTTGCTCTGCTTATATACAACTAGCCATCAGCCCAGTCCACAAAATCTGTTATCCATTCCCTCCCACCCCTATTCTATATTACGCTTTTTCTATTTTCCCATTCAATCTAGTGTTTTATATTATAGATTACAATTATGATAAATTATGTATTATTTTATATAACTCACGGTAAATAACATGAATATGAATGGTAATATATTATATTTGGCAAACGTCTTGAATAAAGCTATATACAATCTTGGTGTTTGTTTCTTCTGTTCAATGTCCCAATTTCTACATAAATATAATGTTAGTTAAAATATCATGATTATAATTTTTTAATTCTATAGATACGATAACATGATAATTAGAAAATAATAAAAATAGACATGGTGAACTAAGTATACCTGCCATGCTTTACAATACTGAACCTGAATCATGTTCTGTCCCGTAATGCTGTATCAGGTAAAACAACAGGACATGATTTAAGAGCAGTATTTTAATAACTAGCTGATATACTTAATTCAACAAGGTGTAAAATAGATTAACTTCTCTAAACATTCCACCAAATACTGGGAGGTGTCGTATTGCGAGCACCGGTACATGTCATCAAAATCCAAACGATTATTTCTCATGCCCTTTATAAATACTGGATATATCCATCTAGGTCATAAAATTATAATTAATAATAAAGTATAGCCATAGACCTAAGCTGAGATCCCATGTGAAATCACATGTGGTGGGGCCGGGGGTGAGGGGAGCCGAACGATCCTATAAACCACATTATTCAATTGTGGTTATAATTATAATTAGTTTTACATCATGTTTAATTTAGTACTCATTTGCAAAATAACTAAATATTAGATTTGAGCACAGAATGCGAAATACAATAATCATATCATAATCTAATACAAAGTGATTAACAATAACTTATTTTCAATAAATAATCCTGAATTATCAACATTAAGCGTCTAATTAAAGTAATATACAGATCACATATGTTTTGATAAAAGTTACATGTCAAAAGTAGATTATTTACTCACGAAAATATTAGCTTTTGAATCCAGTTTGATTTGTCCCATGGTGATTTTCTGATGATTTTAGCGCTAACATTCATGATTTGCTAAAATTGCATTATGTTTTGTGTGCAAAACTGTGAACACAGTGTACAGTGCATAGCAGTGTTATATTGTAATAAAATATTTTTATTCATACAAATTGTAATTTCAGATCGAATTGCAATTAATTAAAACATTTAATTAACTCTCTCTCTCTCTCTCTCAAATAAATGTGATAAAATAAATTGAAATATGGTAATTTGTATGCACTAGATAAATTATTTCAAAAACAAATACTATCAAAATCAAATAAGAAGTAAACGATCATGTACAGTATGTAAATTGATTTATTATTCAGTGATTATTACCATATGTAATAAATTGTATACAATTAATACAAAAATAAAACAACTGAGTTTCAAACATCAAATAAACTAATTTATTTTGTGTTAGTTATATAAAATTAGCAAAGTGTTATCAAGCTAAAAATTTTATTTCAGTTATACTTATAAAATTAATTAATTAAAAAACAGATTGAGTATAATATTGAGAAATATTTTAGTCTATTATTTAAATAAGTAATTAAATAATTATTTAATTAAAAACACATTAATATTACAGAACATATAAAAAACATTTCCTATAAAAATACTTATTATAAAACCTATTGTTATAATAAATGCCATTATATAATGAAATACATAATTAATTAGCAAATAAAAAACACAATAAAACATAAATAAACCATTATTAAAACTGTTATGATTTTATAATATTCAATCGGACTGTAAAAATCATATCGGCTGAAATAGTCGTAATAATTAATTAAATAATTAATCACTATTTGTATTTAGCACAAATTTTAATCGCCAACTTTTTATACCATTTACGATAATAATCGGCAAATAATGTGAATTTGTTTTCACAAACATTTTTATTAAATAAATAAGTTTTCCCGACAATCGGTTCAATCGATAAATGTCTTAATTTGTTTGTAATTATAATGTTAATATTAATTAGTACCTGTATAAATTGATAATACAATACTTATTACGTTTACTTCACTTAAAATCTACACTAATATTAATTAAATTTACTCGACTGTATTCTTAGATTATATAAACAATATATAATTAATATTTTACTTTAATATGTCATAAATATTATATATCCTTGAATTCTCTCTCTCTCTCTCTCTCTCTCTCTCTCTCTCTCTCAAAACATGTGAACAGCACTCGTTAGGGAAGGGATGTTATCGAGTAATTTATATGTTGATAATAGTTGTCTAATACGAGTCTTACAATTGTTAGATATTAATGTCTGATTTTCATATGAAGTCAACGGATGTGATGACTGCTCGCTAATGCTAACCATATATGCGATAATTACTTAAATTTTTAATTTTATTTAATTAATAATATAAACTAAAGCTGACACATTTGAACATAAAATTTATTCTATGCAGAATTTGTGGTTAAAAATAATTTTTATTTATATTTATTACTTGCTAAATAACTAAAACTAAAAATATCACTCATTTCCCTCTTATCCATATTTTACGTGAAAACCGCCAGACATTAACAAATTATTTCACATGTTTTAACACAGGTTTACAAAAATAATTCATTTAATTTATAGTTAAACAAATATTTTGAACAAATACTATACATATCATATTATACAAAATATAATATACAGTTTGGTGTTCATGACTTTATGTAAGGTTATAAATTGTAACTTATAATGCAATCAAATTTTTTGTAATTCTCATTAAATCTTTACTTATTTTATTAAAAGTAAGAGGCTTTTTAATAAATGTGAAATTTTACTATTATGTGATTTATTAAATAAATTATTATTATTAAAAATTGATAAAAATTTTAAACTTTTTGATTAATATTTTGTTAAAACAAAATAACATGTTTATTAAATTATATGAAAACTATTTTTAAAAAATTACATAACGTATTATTTTATACAGAATTTTGTTTACAGATTAATTGTCTTAATTGTTTGAATAGTTAAAACAATTGTTTATTGTTTTTGATGTTTAATAATATCTTTAAAATATTCATAAATATATTAATTTTTTGTTCAAAGAATATAATTATAATTATTATTTTAATCATTTCAAAAATAATTTCACAAAATATTCAGTTAAGATAATTACAAATAATTTTTTTATAATATTAACTTTAGTTATAAATATAAAAATGATTAATAAAAACAGCGATGCTATACGATAACCACAATTCGGGAGGTGCATAGAATTAGCACTGTCCATATGATTAGAATTAGTCCCATAGACTTAAAATTGTTCATAGACTTTACCCATGTTAATCCTATATAATAAACTTAAGCTGTTATCCTATAGAAACCTATGTCAAAGCATTTTCCCATAGATTTAACAAAACTACCTTTTACTTTCATATTTCGCTTGCCCATAGTATATAATTTCTCACAAGATTGACATTACCCATAGGATAACATTAGCCCATGTTAAGCCTATGGGAAAAGTTCCATAGGATCAGCATTATCATTGTTAAGTCATAGGATTAACAAGCAATTTCATGTTAAATCCCATAAAACGAGGGTCGGGGAAGGTTTTAGTCAAAAGATCTTATATACCACATTATTCATACTAAATTGTGGTTAAAAATAGTTTCATTTTATTTTCAGCAAAATTAATAAATAAATAATTTTTCCATAAAATCAGTTAACTCGATAAATCCTCTAATTTTCCTAAAATTACTTCACATTCGGGTCTTAGTCTCCAATCCGTCGATCCATTTGTTGAGTATTTATTAGCACTCATTTCAACCAATAATTTGTTTATTTTTTGTAATTTATACTTCACATAATTGCGATTATTATTTTGCAAAATTAAAGTCAACCTAAATATATAATTGTAATTACCAGAAATTTAGATAAAATTTATAAACAGGGTATAAAATGTTTTATTTTATATAATATAATAACATACTTTCCGTCTTCAACATCCTTTGCATTAAATCCAAATATTTTTGCTCCAATGAGTGCCAGACTATAGACATCTACTAAATGGTTGTATTCAGTGGTCTGTCCTTCGGGTGCCATATAATCAATATTTCCAACATCTGGGCTAAAGTTAACACTACTTTGTGTGTAATTATCACTCAATACGTCGATTCCTTTAGACAAACCGAAGTCACATAACTTTATATATCTTTTTAGATATCTATAATACAAAAAATTGTAGTCAATCAACACATTATCGGGTTTGAGGTCTCTGTGAATGACATTATTTTTATGCAAATACTCTACACTTTCCACCAATTGTTTGAATAAATCATGTGAATGAAAATATTGAAATTCAGACTTTATTTCCTGTCTTTCATTTCCTAAAAGTTGTTTTAAATTTCCGACCAAACAATCCATAAGAATGTATAGACAGTTGTTTTCAATCCATGAATAATAGTATTGAATGACATATTCTGAGCGCAATTTTATCAAATTTTGCGTTTCGTTTAAAATGTTTTGTTGTTGTTTTTCACTCTGACCTTAAAGTTAATCAATAATTAAATATTAATATACAACGCTTTCAAAAATTGTTTACCATTTAATGAACATATTTTAATAGCGTATTCCTGTCCAATGTGTTTATCCTTAACTTTATAAACTTTCCCAAAACTACCCGATCCTAACTCTTCCAGTGTTTCATACATTTCTATGTTATTTATTTCATGATTAGTATCTATAATAATTTATAATAAATGGTTAATATTAATAATAAATTACTTATTACGCTTGACTTACCAAAATGTTGTATTTTATTAAATGTTTGAACACAATTAATTGTTTTATAAGTTAATTTATATTTATTAATAATGTATTCATCAAATTTGAAATATTTTGTTTCAATAAATAATTTCATATTTTCATTGTATTCATACACTTTTTCACCACTAATTACAACTATGGTTTTTCTATAACTTAATTGAACAAGATTATTAAACAACAGATTTGTAATTTTAACAATTTTGTTATTATCTAAATCATAATAATAAACTTTGTTATCATTTGATAACATAATTATATCTTTTCTTACTTTACATACAATTCTAATATTATTGACGTTTATTAGTAATTTTGATGTAATTGTTGTTTCATTGTGTCTTTTATTAATCCACATAAACACCTTTCCATTGGATGTAATGCCAAATGATGTCAAGTCATTACAACACATAATGTCCACAATTTTATAGTCAACGGGAAATTGTATTTCAATTGGTTTTTGTGTTTCTATTAAATGGCATTCCCATTGATATACCCGTCCATCGGATGTTAGATAAATAGCTGTGTATTCAAAACACGATATTTTCTCAATACGTATATCACGTGAATTACATAATAATATTTTGTGCGGTTTATTATAAGGTTTTTCAAAGTGTAAGCTATTAAAACGCCAGCCGTATATCTCATGATCACTATTTAAAGCCAATATATACTTTTCTCCAATGAAAAATTGTTGTATATTTTGATGACTTAATTGTTTGAATTCTTTTGGTGTACTATGTCGGTAGTACTTTATGCCATCATCAATAATGCCTAACCCATAGACCCGATCATCAGTTGTCACAAACAATATGTTTTGCACAAACTTGTGATCACTGAAAACATGAAATAATTTGATTTCTTGTCTCAAATTATGAGGAATTTTGGTACAAATTTCAAATTTATTCAACATCTCAGCCATAATTGGCAGAAGTAATCACAAAATCAAATGTTAATATCACAACAAATATATTATTTTAATTAAACACATTAATGATTTAATTTTATGTAAATTTTTGTTATGATCATTTTATAAATACAATCTTATTAATTAATTAGAAATATTTATACAATAATTATTAATTAATAATTGTATCAATTAATAATGCAATACTTATTACGCTTTATTTAAAACTCACATTAATATTGTTTACGATGTAAACTTTACGTTGAATTATTTAATAATCGCATAATGATAAAACTGAGCGAAAAAATAGTTAACCATGTTATGCAATAATTTGTAACGTATATTACAGCACTACACATACATGTCTCACAGCCAATCATGTATTTATTAATTGCAATATAATAAAAACAAAACTATTACTCATTTCTTCGTATTGGTGTTTACGTGACAAACGCCAGACATAAACATATTTTATTAAATATTTTAACACAGGTTTACAAAAATAACTTATTTAATAACCAATCGGTAATTGCAAAAAGTGTTAATTTATAGTTAAACAAATATTTTTAATAAATGCTATACATATCATATTATACAGCATAGATAACACATGTACAGTAGAGTCCTATGCACATTATGTTAATAGAGTATATTGAATAACTGTTTAATTGATTACATCTACGTAAATGACATTGAAATAAAGTGCTGGCGCCAAGAGTTTGAAATATTTTAAAAACATTTACTGTTGAGAGAG
>CAJPIZ010000437.1:0-11615 GCA_905368565.1 Medioppia subpectinata
TCTCTATAGCAGTCGTCGAACAGAACTTTGCAGTCATTGTAGACATCGATGTCTTGTCTTCTGATAACAACATGTGTTTCAAATCGACACCGAATTCGTGTAGTATTTGATGGCATTCTTCCACTTTGTCGGCGAATATCTTGATTGGCATCAAAGCCTTAGCCATTGCCGGCCATTGTCCACCCAAACCCGGGAACAGTAGCCATAGAGGTCTCACACTTTTCTCTTTCATTACTCCCATTTGTCTCTTGTATTCATATTTCATTTTATTGTTTTCTTCCAAAACTTTCTTTATTATAAGTGAACCTAAAATGCGAATACTTTTTAATTTAAATTATTTACTTTACAGTCAAACCTCTGAACGGCATTCCCGATGAGTTAACATTAGGCGTGTATTTCATAGTGTTTGCCAAAAGTGCCAAAAAGTCATTCGTCACTCTCTTTGGGTTGTTTTGTATGAAATCCATCACATATTTGACCGCATCTTCAGTTCGGCCGCAAATGTTTACAATTCTGGGAATCGTTTCCGCGATTAGAAAGCCATCACTCGTTCCCAACTTATGGTTCGGTTTGAGCAATACGTGTGCGTTCGCACCCCCTATACCAAAGTTATTTACCGCCGCTAAACCTGGTCATTTTAAATAATTATTGATCATTGTATTTAATTATAATATAGAAAATATAAATATTACCAGGTTTATATGAATACTTCTCATTGATTGCCAGTAGTGGTGGAAAAAATCTCTTTAATTCTTCTTTCAATTTATTGAAGTTTAGGTTCGGAGGAATGCATTCATTCTCGTAAGCGATCATCACTTTCACTAATGCTGAGACCCCAGAGCCGCCCTCCGAGTGACCCATATTGCTCTTCAACGCCCCCAACGGCAAGGGCTCAGTCCGGCCCTCACAGTACGCGTTGTATATCGCTTTCACCTCTATAGGATCTCCCGCCTGCAATTTATAGTAATTACATTAAATTGTGCATTATTATATTTATACAACTGTATTCTATATTTGAACCTTGTTCCTTTATGAAATATAAATATTGTGATCCTACCTTGGTGGCTGTTCCGTGTGTTTCAACATAAGTCACTTGTGTCGGGTCAACTTTCGCAGCCTTACAGGTCTTTCGCATGAGTTCTGCTTGAGATTCCGCGGAAGGGAAAAACAGTCCCATCTTTTTATACCCGTCGACATTCACTCGCGCGGACACGACCTGTGCGTACACACGTCGGGCCTCTCGACGGCGCTGCAGAAACAGACAGCAAACGGCCTCCGACTTGACGTAACCGTCGGCCGACTCGTCAAATACTGCGGACACACCTCTCGGCGAACACATTCCCAACTCCTGTTGATACTGATTGATGAACGGCTCGAACACCATATGAGTGCCACACACTATCGCCGCATCCGTATTACCTGTTTGTTATTATAAAACAAATCTTGATTTATATTTATATTAATTATTAAGTTTAATTAATATAATATAATTAATATAATATAATTAATATAATTATATTATTATTGTAATTTTGATATATTAAAATGTAATTTTAAACTAACCCAACAACAAGTCGTTATAGGCCAGTGTGAGGGCCGTGAGACTGGCCGAACAGGCGGTGTCCACAGCCATCGACGGACCCTTGAAGTCATTCACATACGATATGCGGTTCGCAAACAGACTTTTCATGTTAGCAATGGAGTGAGTCATGGCTTCCTGCATGTTCTCGCGCAGGTCCGGCTGTCCGTCTTCCATATACCCATCGTTCATAGTGTACGCCGAGACACCCAAATAGACGCCGGTGTTTGAGCCCCGCATGTCCTGTGGATTTACGCCTACAAAATGTGAATATATTATATTATTTAGCAATTGTTAAGTACAATACATAGAGTGACCACCTGTGCTCTATTTCAGAGAACAGTTCTTTAGTGGGACCTGTATTTAAACAAAATAGAGAACTGTTCTCTTTTTTAATTTTATAATAAATGATAAGAATTTTACTAAATTTATTAAATATTTATTTATCTATACAATAATTGAAAGATTGAAAGATTTGACACACAATAAAGTTTACTACAACATTGTTATTAAATAATCTCAATTTTTCATCTAGAAGAAAAATTAACATAAAAGATGTGTTCTCTATTTTAAAAGAAATTTGATCAAATGATCTCTATTCTTAAACCTAAAGATGGTCACACTAACAGTACATCTATCGTATAGATCAGATCTAGCACATTTATGTAATACATGTCTTACGCAAATTGTGTTAAAAATATTTTCATATAAAAGTGTTGAAAATTTAATAATACATACTTCAAAATCAATAAATTATATAGAATAATTCTCTATTTAATTAACTATGTCAATCAAAGTTAAAACTATACAATTTCATATCAACAGTAAATTAATCTGTTTTAGCAATAATATGATCTCTTTTGATGTTATGACCGTACAGTACATACCGGCGTCGAGCATAGCCTCGTACGTGGCCTCCACTAGCATACGGGACTGGGGGTCGAGCTCTTCCACCAACTGCTCATTTAGACCAAAAAATGTCGAATCAAATTGTTTATAGTTTTGAATCTTGCCCATCCGACCCGACATATTGTAAGTACCTTAAGCATTTATTTTTGACATTTATTTAATTAATTTGTTAATTTAGATTGAATATTCTAATTATACTTGATTATTAATTCATATAATTAAAACTATTTATTTCAAGATTATTATCAAATAATAACTGTATTAAAACAAATAAAATATGCAAACCTAATGGCCATCGACTGTCATCTTCGGTAACCATATCCACGCCTGAGAACAGATTCTTTGCGAACTCATCGGTAGTGTCTGAGAGGGGGAACCGACCCGACATTCCCGTAATCACTACATCTTCGCCGTTAGAAATGCCGTTCGAAGACATTATAAGTTTGATAAATGTTTAAACCGCGGATTAGGTATACAAATAAAACACAAAGTGAACAATTTTAGCAATTATTGCAACTATAATCCTATTTATATACTTGAGTATATGCCCATTAACAATTATAAAAATAAAAATTATATACTGCACATTTTACCTGTTTAAGCTTAAATGTTTTGTTTAATCCTCTAATGTAATTTTATTTTGGTCAGTTATATTTTTTAATTAATCACGCATAATCAATAAAAAATTAATTTTTAAAATAAAATTATTTTACTTAGATTATGGTGCATTATTCAATTAAAAAATTATTATTTTTTAAATTGTGTTTTTTTAAATTTTAATATCTAAAACATCAAATAAATGCCCATTAATAAACGCATTTAAAATAAAATAAAAAAGTCTCAAAGCTAATAAATTACTTAATTACCGTAATAAAACATTCAATTAAGAAAAGTGTATATTTTTTATTGTAAACAAGAGTATTAAAACTCTCCTAAAAAAAGTTGGACACATTTTCATATTCATTATATTCATGATAATAACAATTAAATAATACATTATACAGTATACAATAAACTATATACAATAAACTGATTATAAATAGAGTTGTCGCTTGAGTATAAATTGTTCAATTATTTATTATTTTAATATAAAACAATAATAATAATAATAAATTAAATTAAATTTCAATAATATTAATGTTTTTAATAGAACATAAAAAGTCAATTTTTGTGGAGAATATTATGTTTTATTGCCTATTAATGTAATGGAAAGCCCAATATTCTACAAGGTCAAAATTGCTACAATGTATTTTCTAAATTATTTGTTAGATATTGAGATATTACAATTGAAATTAAATTTTCGTTAATTGTTATTAAAATTATAATAAACGTCACAAATGATGCATGTGGAAAGTTATAGATTTATAATATTGGGTAATTATTAATAAAACTTACAAATTTTAGATTATTAATGATTATTAAAAGTGGTGACAAAAGCTGTTATCGCAAATTGATATTAGCGATGACAACAAATATAAAAGTAAATAAATAGCAAAATTATAACTGTATTTAACACGATATGGTTTAAATTAAAATACTTTTATAACTACACTATCGCACTCATAACAACGGCACTATTACACCGATAAAACACAATTGAAAACGGATTAGAAACACACTTTCACTACTAAAATGTAACCAAAACAAGTGAAATTAAATAAATAAACTAACATTTTTGCTACTGCTAAACATATCACCAATAAAATGATCTGGTTACAAAATCTCCATCACTATTTGTGGCTAATAATTGTGATAAACATGACTATATTTACAGCCATAAACACCAAGAGCGATGATAAAAAGGATGCTAATGAGTACCTCGTTGAATATCTGGAGCGGTTAAAAATCAACTACATTATCATTGACACGGTATGCGAGCGCCGGATAGAGTCGGATAAGTCCGGGTGCGTACGGGATGTGGTGGAGGAGTGGGCGAACACCGGGAATAGGGATAAGGCGGGCTGTTGTACGACGTGGGACATCAATGACTGCCTTTTGGACGCCGTGTATAATAAGTGCGACCGAATCACGTATAACAGGATTAAACGCTTTCTGGACGACCAGAATAAACAGTATACAGAGGCCATGTGCTCCGACTACCCCTATGGTAGCTACAAATGCCATTTTCCGGTCTGGGCCATTTGTTTGATTGTTATATTTGGCTTGTTGACACTTGGTGCGTGTGCCTTTATCGCGTGCATGTGCTACAGTTTTCGCAACTCAAAACGATCATATACGTTTACATAGTTTATTTGTATGATTTAATTTTATATATTGATATATGAACACTATAATAATTATAATTTATTTTAAAACACATTCATTAGTTATTTTATTTAATAATTTTTAATACATGTGCTGTTAATTGATTAATAAATATTCAATTGTTAATACAATACAAACAAAATTTATCAAAAAATTATATTTAATTTAAAAATTTCAGAAAAACGGAAACTACAGTTATTATAAAATTAATTTAATTAATTTAATCCGCATATATCGTTACGCGGCGGCGTCTTTATAAGTTTGTAACGGTTGTTGTGAATTGGCGTACGCATAGCCGTCATAATGATGTTGTTGCTGCTGTAGAGCCGATACAATCTGTGCCAACGAACCTAAACTGGTAGCCTTTGACAATTGATCCTGGGCATACTGACCATACAATGTACCATGCCCAGCCCCGTTACCCTGATAGTCCAATTGGTGGCCGTATTCATCGCTGGTGGCCAAGTCTTGAGCGTAGCCGTGATCTGTATGATAGCCGGTGTTTACCAAATCCAATGTCACGTAATGAGCGTCTCTATCGTAACCACTGACGGGGGCGGCGGACACACCTTCACTAGGCGTCTGTGCGTACGTCAGTCCACTCGCCGGCTGTGCGTACGTCAATCCACCCGCCGGTTGGGCGTAATAATTATTGTCGGATACCGTGTTTTTGACGTGATTTACGTAATAATGCTGTTCACTTTGGGGCACATAGTTATAGCTCTGGCCGTAATAGGCGTCGTCAGACACCGGCGTGTATTGCGGACTGTGTGCCTGATGTTGCTGTAAACCGGCTGAACTGCCACCAGCACCGACATCAGTTGCGTAGCCATATACCGGTGCATTTTTACCATAATCATTAACAGGATGATAACCATTGGCGTCGCCACTGCCGCCGCTATGACTCACCACTGAATACGGTTTGCTAACAGAATATTCTGTTTGCGGTTTACTATGAATTTGATTGACTGAATAGCCGGTGGTTTGCTGTAAGGGCTCGGCCACGCCATACACTATGGGACTGGGCTGGTAGTGCACTTGCACTGCCGATTGTGGGGCCGGGAGTGCCGGTTGGTGATGAACGGGCACAGCCTGCTCGTACACCGGCTGTTTGTCCTCCACGTGCTGGCCATATGAGGACAGTGAGGCCGGATTAATGCCGTAAATTGTGCTCAAATCGTAGGCATACTTTTTGGTGTCAGTTTGAGGGCTGGATGTCTGGTATGTATAGTAGCCTCCATAGACGCCATCAGCACCTGTGGTGTAACCACTTGTTGGCGCGTAACCACTGGCCGGAGCATAGGCTGGCGGGTGCTGTGCTGTGAGCACATAACCATAACCGTTGCCATTGCTTTGGTGTGTATTGTAAACACTATTCACGTATTGGTTATTATCGTTGTCTTTATAGTCGGGCTGTTTATTGGTGCCAAAAGTCATGTACATCGAGCTCTTGGCGCCGCCGCCGTCACCGCCCGATACGGCCGGATAGACCGCCTGACCGGCCGGCGCTCTGACCAGATCTTTGGCCGACACCACAGTCTTAACCTCTTCGACCACTGGTTTGATCTCTTGTATGACCTGTCTATAGGGCACAATCACCTCCCGTACCGTTTGTATGACCGGTTTTTTAATCTCGTGCCGCAAATAGTGGGGCTCGTCCTGAGATGTGCTGTGCTGTGTGTGACCACCGGCTCCCCTGTGCTGTTGTCGTACGTGTACTTGACTTGATTTGGTCCGGAAATGTACGTATAGGTTGGCAATTGACGCGGGCACCAAGATCATTTGAGGTGTGACTGGTTTGTTGTATACGGGCACATCTTTGTACGTGATGGTGTGTTTGCGTATTATGGCCGCTGGTATTACGCTGGCGTACGAGCTTTGTATAATTGTGCTAGCTTGCCATACGGTGACAATCCAATAGATAAACATCTATGTAAAGTGATTAAAAAACAACAAACACTATAAGTCCAGTCTTTTGTATATTTCCCATTCATTAATATAAATATTTAATTATCAGTATTTTTCTGCAAAATTGAAATTAATTTACAGTTTTTTAAATGTTTACAACTAGCATTACTTATTTACGTTTTTATTAATAGCTCAATTAAATCTTTTATTAAAATAATTTTATGCAATTTCTATACAATAAGTATATTATAATAGTTCCAATTAATTAAAATTTATATAATTTACTTATAATTTCATAATATTTTGCATTGTATATTATTTTTTATGTTTAATAATTATGTTTAATATACTTAAATTTTTAAATAAAATCATAATAGCTTATTCAAATAAATATATCATTTAAAGAATAATTATATAAGATTGTTATAAAGTTATAATTGCTTCATATTATCAATAACTATAATAGATATTAACCACAAAATAGATAAATAAAATAGTTATTTAGTATAGTAAAAATTCTTAAAATAAATGTTAGTAATATCCGTATAACTATATTAATATATATACAAATTAACAATTTAGCCATTATTTTATTAATTATAATTTTAATACATATTATACGTACCTTTAAATCATGCATTTTTCAAATTAATGATTGAAAATATAATAAATTCAATAATCAATAGTGAAAGCGATTTAACACAAAAATTTTAAAACAATAGCAAAATAACATACATTTAAATAAATAACACACACAAAAACCTTATTGCATAATAAATGTATTGAATTATATTAATATTAAATCTGATTTACAAACACACAATACACATACAAATCACAAACACATACAATACATACAAAATAACACCACAACTGGCCTTTCGGTCGCCCTATTGCTTAATAAATGTGTTATTATTATGATTGCCGAATGACTTAAAACTAGACTACCAGTCCCTACCCATACCCCTAACTTTACTACACTTTACCCATTTAGTACATTATAAATGCTATTCACTGTATACTATGCTAACATACTATTGCATGCCATTCAAGTCAGTCACACCTTTAGATTTATTTCTAAATTTGAATTTTAATGCATTTTTTATGTAACGAAAAATATTTGTTGTTTTTATCGGTTAAGAGAGAGAAAAATATAGATTAATATGTTTTTTGGTTTACAAATACCAGACTTTCGAGAGAGAGAGAGAAAGAAAGAAAGAAAGAGAGAGAGAGAGAGAGAGAGAGAGAGAGAGAGAGAGAGAGATGAGGGCAAAAGTTGTGCTAAAAGTGGAGATCAAAATCTAATGGCTTATTGAGTGATTGAATGGCCAACACATAAGTCATTGTGATGTCATGGATATGATCAATGATAATGCTGTTCCGCTGACTCTCTCTCTCTCTCTCTCTCTCTCTCTCTCTCTCTCTTTGGTGTCTTTTTATCTCTAGAGCCAGAAAAGCGAGAGTAAAGAAAAAAGAGAGACAACAAATGTATTGAAAAATATATCAATTATACGAGTAATAGATATTGACTGCAATGTATTAATGTTGAGTACAATTGCAAAGCAATGGCACCGATAGTAACAACACTCGAGAATCAATGGTTAATAACAATATTATTAGTGCTCTTATGTTGTGTTTAACGTCTTTATCTAAACTTTTGTGCGCTTTATATATGGCTTATAATTATTGACCCTCTCGTCGATTGATAAGAAAAGTTTTCCCAAGAAATACATATTCAATAAATACAATACACTATACAGTACTGTAACAGAATAGGCATATACTGTACTCACAACTAAACGGCTGAACACCAACAGTAGTTATTAAATTTCACGACTAAAACCAATACTTATTATAAATGAAAATTCAATTTTAAGAAACATAAGTCAAACAAGACTTTCGCGTCAATAAGTTTTAATAATACAATACATGAGGAGAGAAGTGAAGGCATAGTATTAATATTTTTGTGGCCATAAATAGCCGACAAATACTGAGAATCGGATGAGAATATCATAGGAATCGTGTAGTGATTGACAGAAGGAATACTATTTATTATAATCAGAGTCCGGATTTTGACGGGAGATAGTGTTATGCATCACCCTCATATTTTCAAGAAAATATAACATACATTTACTAAAATTAAAACATACACATAAAACCGGTTTTGAGCAAACAGTATTTTAATTTAAAACACTAGGATTAACTCTAGGTCACATCAGTTATATCAGATGTTAATATAAGAATATATTTTTATATAAAAGCAAGTGATTTACGCTTTAATTAAAATAAACACTATATTTAATTTTAAAAAATTGATCAAGACTTGTCCAATTTTAACATATAATATAAATAATGTGACCTAAAGTTAATCCTAGTGTTTTGCAGTAAAATACTGTTTGCTCAAAACCGGTTTTATGTGTATGTTTTAATTCTAGTAAATGTATGTTATATATTTTTTGAAAATATGAGGGTGATGCATAACACTATCTCCCGTCAAAATCCGGACTCTGATTATAATATTAGTTGTATTCAAATGACAGGATGTGTAGAGTATTTGGCGAATGGATTGCGAATATATCTGATTATCTATACATTAAAGGATTTGTCGCATTTGCCCGTATATTACAAACCCGTCTCTATTTGTTTTGTGTCTAACTTATTAAAACCTTTGCCGAGAAACGCACCGGCGTTACTACCGGTATGTGTTTAGTACAAGAAAGTCATAATAGGTATTAAAGTCACAGGTATTAGACGGCGAGAGAGAGAGAGAGAGAGAGAGAGAGAGAGAGAGAATGCGTATAAAATCAAATATACATAATAATAATTAAATGGGAAAATCATTCCACTCAACAGTGATATGTGTTTTGTGTAAAGAAAATTGTAATAAAAGTTTATATCGTATTTTTTATGGTGTACAACGCCAATACCAGCACTACTCAGGACCTAAGTTTGAGGCAATAAACAGACAGATAGTATGGATTGTATGAACTGAATTGCACAGAGAGATCGCATGAGAGAGAGAGAGAGAGAGAGAGAGAGAGAGAGAGAAGTAGTTTTAGCATCAAAAGTGTTCATCCATTATATGCTTTCCGAGAAATTGTTGTGCATTTTAATAGGCATTCATAAGCTGTTTCCCAACTCTCGAAACCTCAAACAAACTTTTAATTCAATGTTAAAAACTGAAGTAATTATTGATAAACACAATCAAACACTTGTTATAATTGGAGAGAATGAGAAAAATTTTGTACAAAGAGAAAAATGTTGTCTGTTTTCTCTGCTTATCAGTCACTTCTTTGAGTGCTTTTTCAATGCAATCGTAAAAAAAACATTTTTTTCTCACTTATATTTAATGTATTATTCAAATCATTTATCTCTTGAATTCCCACAATATTTTTTCTCAATACATAGGGATGTAATGCAAACATATTTGTCTCCCACTGAAGGGCTTTGCCTTTTATGTGCAGTCCTTTACCGAAACCAAAAACCGGCAGATATTATAGAAATATTTGAAAATGTATTTAAAAAATTAACGTTTTATTAATAATTTCCAGTCATTGAAAAAATGCATAAAATTTAGCGTAAAATGCCGTGAATTAAACCCAGAGATATGGGAGGGGAGGGAAAGGATGAGAGGATATACACCGTATTGTTCGCATCCAATGTCTGTGTCACACATATTTGATTCACTTTTATTATAGAGATATTCCCTTATATTCTGTTAATCATTAAAGTGTGAAACAAATGTTTGTATAGAAATACCAGTGAATCGGTCGTTGAGAGGGAAAAGACAAGAGAGAAACTAATTTAATAATAGACTAAAAACATTGACTGCATTTCCGTTGCACTGAATTTCAAAAACCGCATGAATTACTGACAATACACTGACAGCGAGACTGCGAGTGAATGGGTCGACAAACTCTTGGCCACACAAATATCACGGCTTATACTTATTGTGTTAAAAAATTTTAAAAGTGAAAAACACCAGTGAATTACATACACCTGTAATACACACTTGAAAATATACACTAATATCAGAGACCTCTTCTCTAATTGAGTTAAATTACAAAACATAACTTTTTTGAGACCGTTTTTATGACTGCATATTAAATTGTTTCTGCATTTCCGCACACGGAATCTCTCTCTCTCTCTCTCTCTCTCTCTGCCCTGTGTTTCGTGAGAATATATAATAATTTGTTTTAATTAAATANCTCTCTCTCTCTCTCTCTCTCTCTCTCTCTCTCTGCCACGAAACTAGCGTTTGATTATCAAACATAAAATGAAAAATGATTATTAATTTCTGGTAATTGAGTGGAGGCTTGAAATTGAAAATGTTTGAGAGATAAGAGCGATGAGACAAATAACGCGAAACACAAACTAAAAACACTAGTGTTTTATTCCGTGTCTTATCTTAATTGTGGAAACGCTATGAATCGGAATGAAAAAAGGGTTTGTCGTCATAAAGACTGCGAGAGTGTGTGGTATGTGTTTGTATTCACACACAAAACAATACAAACTCAGAGACATAAACACAGAGAGAGTAATAGTAGAGATGGAGAGGAAAATAATATATACTTTTCCTTTTGAGTGAATAATGAGGAACTCATTCATGAAGAATATGCCTTCGCCTTAATGGCAATCCATTCCCCCTAACAATACTGATAACACATACCTTTCCCCACATGTGATAAAACAGCATAAAAATACAAATATATAATAAAATTACTCTATATTTATACTTTTGATGTAACAAAACAAACAATTAAACATTTCGTGTGTAAAGAGATTTTTGCCATTAATTATTTAATATAGTTTTATATATGAATTTTGTGCGATGAAAAAAAGTTGCAGTGAGTTATCATTAATTTAATGATTGGAGCTCTCATTGTATGAGAGAGAGAGAGAGAGAGAGAGAGAGAGAGAGAGAGAGAGAGAGAGAGAGAGAGAGAGAGAGAGA
>CAJPIZ010000437.1:13005-25008 GCA_905368565.1 Medioppia subpectinata
CTTTTCATGAATTAATTAATTTTATTGTAACTTTTCTATCATGTTTTGTTTTCAGTGTTTGTGTTTTTAGGCATTATATTTAATTTGCAGAGCAATAAATTTATTAAACATTTTATTATTCAATTGAATTGAAATAATTTACATGAAAAGACAGGTTATAAATGGCATTGAATTGCAGTTTTGTGTTAATATTTTATACGATTAGATAACGATCTGAAATGCATTTATGTATATTTTTAAACACGGATTTTTATTTTATTATTATTTTATTTTTGCAAATTTAAAAACATTTGTGAGTGAAATGCAAATCACATTAAACGCAAACATTTTACTGTCAATTAAATCCATTGATTGCTACTAAATATTATTTGAAATTTAATGTTTGAATGTTTGACAAGAATTTAAATTTTAAATTAATATCTGATTTGTGCTAAATATATGGCATATGTTTTTGCACAATATTCTGGGAATTCGTGATCCCTTTCCTCATGAAATTTTTATAGATTTTTATTAACAGATAATTTTTTTAATAAATCGTTTCACAAATAAATAAATTTCTAAATAATTTTACCATAAAATAAAGAATTCACTCATATTTTGGATAAAATATTCTTACATAAAAAGTCATAAAAATGTTCGCATATTATATAAAAATATGATTTCAATCTCAATATAATTATCGCTGAATTCTCTGCAAAATTAACTTAATTTTATATATCAATAAAAATATTTTCCCAAATATTTTAACTAGTGATAATTTTTATTCTACAAAATGTACAAATTTTCAGAAATAAATATCAATGACTTTAATCTCGTTTTAATCTCCATTTTCTGCACAATTAGTAATTCAGATATAAATACAGTATAAATGCAAATATAGTCTGATATTCTGTTAATTAAAATTAATTAAACACTAGATATAACTCTAAACTTTTTATAATTAATTTTGTGATTAAAATATACACAACATTTGAGACACAAATTCTGTTCGTCATGTAATCCGAGTGCAAAAACCCATTGCAATGATTGTATAGCAATAAAATAGCGCTGAAATGCATATAAATATATACGAGATATAAGACTAATTTGAATTCATTGAATATTTATCACTATTTTTCGTCTCTCATTCCTATCCCTTCTCTAATATATTCACTTCAAGCGAGAAATAAGAAAATTTAAATTTCTATAAATGATAGGAATATCTCTCTATATGTGTGCAAAAGTTTATATAAATTTCTATCCAATAATGCATTGGTATAGAAATGAAAGGATGAGAGAGAGAGAGAGAGAGAGAGAGAGAGAATTTAAGATTAATTAAATTTGATTTATATTTTGGCATATAAAACACAAAAATAGGAAATTTTCTGTTGCATAATAAGTCTCATATCTATGTGTGCAAAAGTTTATATAAATTTCTATCCAATAATGCGTTGGTATAGAAATGAAAGGATGAGAGAGAGAGAGAGAGAGAGAGAGAGAGAGAGAGAGAGAGATAATTGTGTAAATTAGAGGAAAGGCAGGCGTTTTTCATCTACTAATTTGTATATTTATTGTATAATTAAGCAAACATTTTGCTCTCAAAAGTATTTTTCCGTCCAATTAATTAGTAGTGAAGAAATTTATTTGCTTTTGCCATCAAATATTAAATTAGACATAAATTTCATTGTGTTTTATGTGACAGAAGTTTTACTTTTTTATCTGTGTTTAAATATCGATTTTTTCGTTGCTTAAAACTTGTGTATAATATGTTATATAACTTATATTTTTGATATATTTTTTTCGGTGCAACAAATTTTATATATAAATTTTTTAGTTATTTTATGTCAACTGTATGTCTGTCTGTCGGGCGATAAATAAGAAATAAAAATCCTAAATAAATGCTAAAAAGATATATTCATTCACACAAAACAGTTAAATATATAGAAGTTATTTATATATCATATATAATATAATAAATATATATTCAAAAAAGAAATATTTCAAAAATTTCTCTCCTTTTTCTTCTGTGACTGACTTTATCTTATCTCCAGTTTTCTCACTAAAAAACCTATCGTTTTATTGAAACCTCAATTCTCTCTCTCTCTCTCTCTCTCTCTCTCTCTCTCTCTCATCCTTTCATTTCTATACCAATGCATTATTGGATAGAAATTTATATAAACTTTTGCACACATATAGACTCTCTCTCTCTCTCTCTCTCTCTCTCTCTCTCGCTCTCTCTCTCTCTCTCTCACTCACTCACTAACACTCGCATTGTCTGTATATGTATGACAGCATAGGGGGAGAGAGTGTGTCTGTATTATGTGTTTATCGATATTTCAGATCAAAAAATTGTTTTTATGGCTTCATATTCACAGACAATAGCGATATAAGTGAGGCATAAATCTCTCAATACGTTCGCATCAGTCGCTCACCAGTCGAGTGATCGATACATTCGGATATGTATTCCTTCATTGAAAGTCATTAAAGTTTTTGTCAAACAAATCTCAGATACCATACAAATCGACAGTATATTCTGTATCTACAGTAGAGTTGTATTGAATTTTATTTTTTATTTATTACAAATACAGTATAAACACACGTTTACAGCCAAACAGAAGATATATAAAATATGACATCAATTTTATAAATATATTTCTTTCCCGAAATCTTCCCGTTTTATAAGACATAAGTCTTGAATGAAAATTCATTTGAAATACTGTCGGAGAGGATATGACTTTCCATGTATTGAGAGAATAAATACAATCGTCTCTAGTATTCAGACTTCACTCCGAGTTTATATAAAACTTAAAAATTCAAATGCATTCAAATAAATGCATTAAAATATTTTGTAAGTTTTTTTTGTTGTTGAATATTTTATTACAATACGGGATACTAGTGTAATTTTCTATCGATAAATAGGTTTTTATATATGAAAATATATTATATAACAAAATCTTTCTCCTCTTTTCAGTTTTTTGTTTGAAAAAACAAATCCCAAAAAAATATTATCACTGAAAAAAGGTCTCAAAACACAGAACACGAAAGACAACAAAACACATATAAAAAAGAGGAAATATAATCGCAAACTGAATACACAATACGTTATTTCTAGTGAAACACCGAAATCGTATGCCTTTATCGTACAAAAGTATATTCAAAAGCCATTGCCATAAATAATCCCTTAATTCAGGCAAAAATAGTGTGCCTTTAATATCATATCCGCCTCTCATTTCGTTGTCTCTCACTTAAAATCGTACTCTAATTCATGAAAAAGTTTTTGTTGGGATTATATTTGGGCCCAGAATTAAAGTGCACACATGCTATTCACATACATACATGTGCTCTCATCGTGTTTCTGAGAGAGAGAGAGAGAGAGAGAGAGAGAGAGAGAGAGAGATAATGATAGTTTTGTAAACCATTTATCGAGGAGTTTCTGCACAATATATTTACTGCGATAGAGAAAACCCATTGTCTCTCAATTCATATCTACTAAACGCATATATATTCATGAGAGGAGTGTCTGGACGAGTGCCAGTCATAACGACCAGCACTTATAGTGTGGAGTCAAACACAATGTACATTATAAGTGCAATGTATGCATACCTGGCCAGCTTTGAACCGGTGCTCAACTCATTGTAGGCCGAACTCGATGTGATGGCTGAGTCGGGTATAGCCGTGGACTCCATGCCCAACGCCGACACACCCAACGCATCGCATATCGCACTTCTTGTCTGTTCCTCTTTAGTCTCATTATCTAAACGGATAATAAAGAGAGAGAAAAAACAATTGAATTAATTTAATATTAAATTTATACAATATTTGAGTTTTCAATGTTTTAATAGTGTTATGAAAATAAATGGTATAAATAAATAGCATTAACCAGAATATGATTCACTCACTCCTATGGTATATATTATGGAGATCTGGTTTCCACTCAAAAAAATTACAATTTTTTGATTGTTTTAAAACACAAAACACACATAATATTAATATATTAATTATATGTATGTTTTCAGATATGAGACTTATTATGCAACAGAAAATTTCCTATTTTTGTGTTTTATACGCCAAAATATAAATCAAATTTAATTAATCTTAAATTCTCTCTCTCTCTCTCTCTCTCTCTCTCTCTCTCTCTCTCTGCCCTGTGTTTCGTGAGAATATATAATAATTTGTTTTAATTAAATAATAAAATTTATAGCAAAGGCTGCGAAGAATTTTATGCTTTGAATAATTAATATTTTTTGTCGCTTTTATTACACATACGAATAGCTTATATAATGTTATGTTTTTGTGAGAAATACGATTAAAAACTATTATTAATGTATTATTAATAACATATAAATTAAAACATATTCTCTTAGATAAGGGAGAAAATGGTGTTATCTATTCGTGAGTCACGATTCCCGACGTTATTCTCGTTTGGCTTTAATTACCAATAACTCCATCGACTGAAGGGTTTGGATGTGAAACACAACCACCAAATTAAAGGCACACACAGTCTGTGTGTTTGTATTTTGTTAGTAAGTTTTGAGATCACAACTCAGTCTCGAAATAAAACGGGTCAACACATGAAGAATAAAAATATATTTTCAGAGAAACTATAACTTCATTCGCAAACAAAAACCAACAAAAAAATCATACAATTTTTGATTTGTTTATACTCTCTGTCTGTTTCTCTGAAGAAAGAAACTGAGGATTAATTATTGTTAATACATATCTACGGAAAGTTCTCTCTCTCTCTCTCTCTCTCTCTCTCTCTCAGAAACACGATGAGAGCACATGTATGTATGTGAATAGCATGTGTGCACTTTAATTCTGGGCCCAATCTCTCTCTCTCTCTCTCTCTCTCTGCCCTGTGTTTCGTGAGAATATATAATAATTTGTTTTAATTAAATAATAAAATTTATAGCAAAGGCTGCGAAGAATTTTATGCTTTGAATAATTAATATCTTTTGTCGCTTTTATTACACATACGTTTGGCTTATATAATGTTATGTTTTTGTGAGAAATACGATTAAAAACTATTATTAATGTATTATTAATAACATATAAATTAAAACATATTCTCTTAGATAAGGGAGAAAATTGTGTTATCTATTCGTGAGTCACGATTCCCGACGTTATTCTCGTTTGGCTTTAATTACCAATAACTCCATCGACTGAAGGGTTTGGATGTGAAACACAACCACCAAATTAAAGGCACACATAGTCTGTGTGTTTGTATTTTGTTAGTAAGTTTTGAGAGCAAAACTCAGTCTCGAAATAAAACGGGTCAACACATGAAGAATAAAAATATATTTTCCGAGAAACTATAACTTCATTCGCAAAACAAAAACCAACAAAAAATCATACAATTTTTGATTTGTTTATACTCTCTGTCTGTTTCTCTGAAGAAAGAAACTGAGGATTAATTATTGTTAATACATATCTACGGGAAGTTCTCTCTCTCTCTCTCTCCCTCTCCCTCTCATGAATATATATGCGTTTAGTAGATATGAATTGAGAGACAATGGGTTTTCTCTATCGCAGTAAATATATTGTGCAGAAACTCCTCGATAAATGGTTTACAAAACTATCATTATCTCTCTCTATTCATCGCACAAAATTCATATATAAAACTATATTAAATAATTAATGGCAAAGACTATATGTGTTTAAATTGGGAATTGGGAGAGAAAGAGGAGGGCAAAGGAGGGCACAGGCATTGCTCAGCACTACTTCAAAAGGAAATGCACCCAAAGATTAAGTAGCTTTAAGAGTAAGAGAAGCACTCATTTATCTAATTAGTTGTGTTAGTGTTTTGTGAGGATTTGGAGCCATAGATGAAGGAGTAGTAGAAGAAGTGAAGGCAACAAAAAAATTACTAACGAAGAAATTAGAGGATAAAAATAAAAACAATGCATTGAATAACGAGTGATGATAAGTGTTGTGAATGATTGCTCCGTTCACTACACATGGAGTGCCAAAATATTAGAGGCATATAATTCATCGCAAAAACTCATAATCAAATCCTTCAGTTCTTCTATTAGTCTCTCTCTCTCTCTCTCTCTCTCTCTCTCTCATACATGCATAGTATGTATGTTATCTCAATGCACTCCGTGTCCAGTGAGCAGCACATGTAGCCACACAACTAGCATATCATCCATCGGCTAAAAACTTCAAACCCAACATAAAAAGCCTCTAAACGTAATGTAATTTCAATGTTATTTCTATGAGACGATTACACTGTATATGAAAAAAGTAATACATTTAAGACGACGAGTGACTCTAATTATAAACCCATAGGTTTTTAGTATACGTTTGCCTCTCTTTCGCAGGCAATTCATTACTATATGTTTGGTGTTTGTGTACGCGATTCAAACTAGTTCAAAAATAATTAAAACTAACATTTTGCGAACTTGGTGAATTTGTGAACTTTTAAATGTGCGCCAATTAACACACGCGCCGGTGTTGTTGGACTGGGCAGAGTAATTCATCGGGGTTGGCCGCCGAGAACCTAGTTTCTTACAAATCAATATACGTGTTCAAACCTGATTTAAATAACCGGATCATTTTTGTACCCTGATCAAATTGTACAAGTGTCAAAAACATAGTGATATTTAAATATATCCATCAAGATAAATAAATATATATAAAGCTTTCATACATGCTTGTATATATGCGTGATATCATCATAAGTTTATATACACTACACTAAAACATACAAAGATGCGTATGGTTAATGGATACACTGAAGAAGGTACAATTTTTAATTTATGGATATTAAATATATAAATATAAAATTTTAAAATTTAGTTTATTTAAAATTTTAAATGAAACTTAATTTTTAAAATTTAGTATTACTAACTATTATACCGTATATCGCTGTGTATCTTGATATTTATTTATAAAATAACTAATTAATTTTGACAAGGGCAACTATATGTTTTGTATAAATGGATACAGTATAATTAAATTGTATACAAATGTGAATGTTTTAAACAATTTTGAGACTTCAGTTTCAGTCGTCGCTCTCTCTCTCTCTCTCTCTCTCTCTCTCTCTCTCTCAACTCTCAAACACACAAACATTAACCAAATGACAAAATTTTTATTACTTTTTGTCTCATTGTAATTGACATCGAGTGCCAAAATATATTTAAAACTCTCTCTCTCTCTCTCTCTCTCTCTCTCTCTCCAACTCTCAAACACACAAACATTAACCAAATGACAAAATTTTTATTACTTTTTGTCTCATTGTAATTGACATCGAGTGCCAAAATATATTTAAACAGCAGTTTAGCGTATGGGCAAAATAAAATTAACGGTGCTACTTTTTATGGTTACCATAAAAGCCCTCAAACAATAATATACTAATTATAAAGAATTTTAATATAAATAAATTTGTACATCAAGATAAAAACAGAGTAATAAAAATTTCAACCAATTTCAACCATTCTAATGCATTCATAAAACAATTTAAACTAACCATAAACTAATATAAAGTTTAATTAAATTTTAAAATATCGTATGTAGCAAAACACAAAATCGGGTAAAACAATCGTGGTTTAATTTAACGCTATATTAAATCCTATACAAAAAAAATCAAAACCAAGTGTCCAGTGGTGACCACCCGGTGGAGTCACACAACCAGTATATACAGTGTATATTCTACACAGAATTTTATATATGCTGTGCAATAATAATAAGAGACGGGTATTCACTATACAATACATGTGTGAATGCATACCAACGCTGACCCATACAGTGAGGGGAGATTTGTGGGCGGATATAGGGGTGAATTTATTTTTTTGTATTCACCTAATGTAATTTAATGCCCACCAACGCCCCCCTCCGGCAGCCACCTCTACTGTATTTGTGTGTAAATTTATATAGTGTTGTAAAAATAATTCTGGTTACATTTGAATATTGTTTGTATTTTTTTCACTTGGTCATTTGATTTTAAAGATTAATTAATTATATTTTTTAAAAATGGTTTACAAATTAGCATTTATTTATATGATTAATATTTGTTTTAAATTATTTATTTATTTCCTAAAATCAGTATGCTAATTTTATTAGTAATACCGTATCTTAAAGTGCAATAATTAATTGTAAAGGCAATATAGTTCATTTTTGTTTAGTTAAGTAATAGTAATTTTAAACATTCTAGAATCTAGATAATGATTATTAATTAATATTGGTTTCTAAGAAAAAATTAATCATTTGTAAAATCTTTCTGTTATTGAAAATTATTATTTTTTTGTTTAATACTTTCTAATGCTGTTTAAAAATTAACAAAATCTCATAACTAATTTATCATTTCTTGATTAATTAATTATGCAATATTACATATTCATGTAAAGTCTATATAAGCCTTTATATAAGTCTATATTTATTTATAAAATTTTATTTAAAAATCTATTTATAAAAATGTACAATGTTAAAATTTGCCAATAAAATCAATACAAAAATCCAGACTTTACTGGACTTTGAACGACCATTAAATAATGGACGACTATCTACCCCTGTTAACGAGACTATCCGTGACCAATATCACCTGTCCCTCTATTGCCACCGACGCTACCACTACCAATACAATCCAATCCCGTGTATACGTACAGACGCGTGACATACACTAAAAATAAAATAATAAAAAATATATTGAAAGTTGTTTGTCTAATGGCTATAAGTTTTTTAAGCATCCTTTCATATATAAGATATATATAAAATTTTTATTTGTTAGCTAACTGTGCGCTGTCTGTACGAATTTATTACCTGCTGATAGATGGGGACAATTGCTCTGATAGGCACTGGTTATAGTGGACAGGGAGATAACGGTGGCTGCGATGGTGATGGTTATGTTAGGTTAGGGCACATATGCATGTCTGCGCACTAGTGATCGAAATGTTGGTGCCGGTGCCGAGGTACTGGCAACGGCACTCAGTGCCGTGGTGCCGGTGCCGCGGCACTGGAACGGCACCGGCACCAGTTCTGACTGTACCGGCACTGAACCGACACCGTTTAATTTTGGATTTTTTAGCATTTCTAACTAAAATAAATTCAAAAATTACATTATTTTATTTAAATGTGTCGTTATTTTAAATAGTTATACAAATACGGCGAAATTGCATGTTTTATACCTGTGAATGTGACAAATAACATGTCTGCACAGGCTCTATCGGCACCGACACCACCGGTACTACCGGTACTACCGGCACCACCGGCACTAACGGCACTTAGGCGGCACCGGCACCGGCACTAAGGGCCGTGAATTAAAGCGGCACTGGTACGGCACCGGCACTCAAAAATTAGAATTTTTTGATCACTACTGCGCACACATACACTGAAAATAAAATAATAAAAAATATATTGAAAGTTGTTTGTCTAATGGCTATAAGTTTTTTAAGCATCCTTTCATATATAAGATATATATAAAATTTTTATTTGTTAGCTAACTGTGCGCTGTCTGTACGGTGTGTACAGTTATATGCAGTGTATGTGTGCGTACGACAGGCGCTGGGCGTCTATCCAAGTGCTCCTTCAATACATTTTCAATGAAAATTTTGTTTTTGCGCTGAAAATGCTGTATAAAAATCGATTTTAACTTAACTTTATTTTCCATTTTATTTTCACTTCTCTCTTCAACATCTCTCTCAATCTCTCTCTTATACCAGTTTTTCAAAAATATTTCTTAAGTGAAAACCCATTTTTCTTCATTTTTGCGTTCAATTCCTGTTTTATAATACGAGAGAGACTCTCTCTCTCTCTCTCTCTCTCTCTCTCTCTCTCTTATCGTTTTTCTGTTGTGTTAAAGAGAGAGGAAAATTGAAGTATAGTTTCCATAACACACATAGATTTTATATACGGTTTAGAGAGTCTCTGGTTTTTATCCAATGGCTATATTCTGTTGAATAAAATCTATATAAAAGTTTGAGTTTACTCTTGTTTTTCTTCACAATTTTTTTTAGATCTCTTAATGCTTTGAGAAACTCAACTAAAACTATAAATTCTGTTATTTTTCATTCTCTTTCTCTCTCTCTCTCTCTCTCTCTCTCTCTCTCTCTCTCTAAACATAATATCCTTACATATAATCCTTGATATTCTTATTCTTCTCAAAAACACTTCTCTTGTAATAAAAATTAATTTTTAATATAAAATATAAAAATCAATTAATTATTGTTTGTTTTTGGTTTTGTTTTCTTATATACATCTCTCCTTTTTGATAACAAATTAAGTTTTATTTGCTATAAAAACAGTCTTTACACACAATAAAGTTTCATTATAATAGCACTTATAAAACATTATTAATAATTATCAAATATTAATAAATGAATCCATGAATTAAATGCACATGCTCGTTATACTGTATATTTGTAAATAAATTATATTATTTAACCATAATCGATTTGAAAAATACATTAGTTGTTTAAAAATTAATCAATATCAAAATAGTTTACAACTAAAAACAAAATAAATGCTCATTAAAAACAAATTTTCAATGAAAATATAAAACATCGATCGCATGGCAACTAAAATCTGTCTTTAGTTTTATATTTATTTTTGGGAATTTTATTATTATTATTATTATTATTATTTTCGTTCATTACTACTAACAAAGTCTTACATTTATGCTTTATTTCTCACTGCAAAACCATCATAAAATTCACTGCCCTTTCCCTTCCCTACCATTCCCTTTAGGTTTTAATGATTTTTCAGTCGTTTATAACTTGCGTTAAAATTTATTTTGTATTGAATTCAATTCAATTACTGCTCTCTCTCTCTCTCTCTCTCTCTCTCTCTCTCTCTCTCTCGCATTGAACTGCAATTCTGTTTTCAATTACTTTATTGCAAATATATATAAAAAACTTTTATTTCTTTCATTCATTCATTCATTCATTCATTTATTCTCTCGTCTCTTGTAATATAAGAATCACTTCACAAAATGTAATACAAATTGAATTTTATTATAGATTTTTTTCGTTGTTTGTAACTCTTGTATCCCCTGTCTCTCCCTTTCTCTCTCACTCTCTCAAGTATATAATATTCAACGAGTGATAATAATATACGCATTCACTCTGAGAGAGAGAGAGAGAGAGAGAGAGAGAGAGAGAGACTGAGTGAGTGAGAGATTGTACAGAATTTGAAGCATTATTTAAAAGTAAATTCTGTTGTGAGTTATTCTGGTCTATAAATTGTCTTTACTTTACTTTTTTATATTTCTCTTAGCGTTTGAAACACAATATTCCCAATGAATTCTTGTATATCTTTTATAACGTTTTTTTCTTTTGAGTTAAAGGAATAGTGAAGAATAAATAGGAAGAAAATAATTTATTAAAACATTTGACTTTCAATTTTGTGTTTCCTTTTCATACGATATTTGAGACTTTAGTTTCAGTCGTCAATCTCTCTCTCTCTCTCTCTCTCTCTCTCTCTCTCTCCATCCCTAAAGCATCGGTAGTTATTGACTAACAAAATATATAACGAAATTTTATTACTTTTTCTCTCGTTGTAATTGAAAACCAGAGACAAAAAATATCTAAACATTTTAACGTAAAAAGAATTGTATAAAATTAACGACAATAATATTTTATGGCCACCAAAAAACAATAAAGCAATAATATATTTAATAGAAATTATAAAATCCCTATTATTACCATGATAACAATCACTAACAGTTGACAAATGTTTGCCAATTAAAACGAGCATAAAATATAAATTTCATTACGATAAAAAAAACCCATTTATCAAGTTATACAAAAATATGTTAAAATATAAATTAATAATAAAGCAATATAATAATTTATTTAAATTTAAAATGAGTTTAATCGTTTAATGCTGGATAATTCTAATTGTTAAAACCCTACAAATACATCTAGTGTGTTTTGTGATGACCACCCGGTGGAGTTACGCAAGCAATTTATACAATACAATACATAATATGCACGTATGAAGGCATATATGTATGGTTGGGGAGCGCTGTAAGAGTGGGAGAGAGAGAGAGAGAGAGAGAGATGGGGACAATTGCTCTGATAGGCACTTGGA